>CALNHX010004383.1:0-128794 GCA_940337035.1 Agriotes lineatus
AACTGTGATTATCTGTTATATTTTGACGTTTCTGATATGCTGTAACAGTGTCTAAGGAAATAAATGAATTATTATTATTATTATAAATCTTTGCTTGATGTTCCAACATACACTATTATCTGGAGTCCTTACTACCAAATACATATAAACAATATAGAGCAGGTTCAGAGAAAATTCTTAAAATTTTTACATTTCAAGTTAACAGGTCATTATCCTGAAAGGGGTATCGATAATTATCGTCTATTGCAACCTGTTGGTTTGGATAGTCTGGAATTTCGACGAATTTGTTCTTTTTTAGTATTTTTTTATAAATTAATAAATAATAAAATTGATGTTCCTGAAATTCTATCACAACTTAATTTCCATATACCTAGAATGCAATCACGTTATACTTATACATTTTACTGCGCAAAATCTAACACAAATGTGTTGCTTAAATCACCGCTGTATCTAATCTGTAATTACTCTAATAAAATTAGCAAAGTTTGCGATCTTTATACATGTTTTCAGTCGGATATTATAAAATGGGCTAGATTTAGTTTTTAATTTTAATAAAAAAATTTTTTTTAGTTATTACATCGCTTATTCTGTCAAGACTAAAATAGATATTATATATTATTACATTCGACTACAGCTGTAAGTACACTATTTAAATTAAATTTATGTAATTTCTCCTGTAATTGGGGTGCAACTGTTGGACAAATAAAGGTATTATTATTATTATTATTATACACATGCTCCTTTTGCACATATCCAGGCCCACACATTTACACTGAAAATCTACCGCTGTGATGAGATTTCTTGGTGTAAGTCTCCTCAAATCGCGAATTTTGCAATCTATATACACGGACGGGACCGCTGTGGTAAGACTGAAATACTTTTTCGTCCGAGAAAATTACACTTTCCCAAAAATTTAAGTTGTGTGGTAAAAATTGTAGAGCAAAACTAACTCTTGCTTCCTTGTTTTGCAAAGTAAGGAATGGTTTTTCAGCAACTGCTCGATTTCTTGGTTCACTGGTTTTCTTTATTCTATTTCTTACAGTACAAACAGAACCATGAAAATGGGTTATTCCTTAAAAATTCTAGGAGATTTTCGTCTTATTGGGGGGTCAATAGAAATTTATGCCCAGAACCTATTCTTTTGTCAACAGTTCCTCGTTGCTGCCATTTAATGTTTATATTGTGAATGGTTCTTTTACCCACAGCAAATCTATCGGCTATTCTTCTTTCCGACCAGCCTTCTTCAATGAGTGTAATTAATTGCATTTTTTGTTCGACTCTTAAATGAGGCATGTTGTCACATACGAGTAATTATTTTGACTTTGACTAATTTTACCAGGTAACGTGATAAGTAAAGTAAAGTAAGATATACACTGAATCATTTTAAATGTCCGGATTTTTAATTCCGCGACTGTACAGTGTGTTTCCTTTTTTTTGTTAAACTCCGTTATTAATACTGCTAGAAGAAAATGTTGTGCACTTTATGTCCACTATAGCAAAGTATGTATATTTGAAAAGTTTAAAAATATGCTTTAGGTGGTGCCGTAGCCATCTTCACCTTACATTAAAAAAACGAAGTTTTTCATTGTCACTCGAAAAATGCTTGCCATTAATCAATTTTGATGATTATATATACTAATCTATGTATGTATGTATGTATTATCGTTAACCTCGTTTTACCTTTCGGTGTAGAGGCTGGTGCTTTATGTGCTTGTAACTGGCGGTACAATGCTCAACTTGCCCCGGATTCGGGATACAAAGTTGGAGAGCGCCTTTTGTGCTTGCACAGCAACCATTGTGTGAAGTGTGTGTCATGTTGGTGTGTAATCTATGTAAAAAGTAAAAATGCCTATGTTGTTTTTTTTATATTTCGAAGATCAAATAAGCTGACATCGAATTAAAGTGGCACATTTATCTTGCTCAGGAATCAAAAGAGACTTTTAGTACTTGTTTTCTGTCGTATTGCTACTGAAAAGTTAACAGCACATTGACCAAACTATTTTGTTCTTCCTCTAATAATAACAGAGATTCTTATTTAATCCCATCAAAGAGGGAACATCCTATACATACATTTTATTTAAAAAAAGGATATTAATGTTGAAGCGACAAGTATCAGATTCTGTGTAAGCAACAAAAAATCAAAGGAAGTGAAACTAAGTTAAAACAAAAGCAATAATGTTAGTATGTTAAATTGTTAGATATGAGTTATGGAATTATATTAAAATTGAACTTTTATCTAAAATTATCAGAAATGATTAACATCTATAGAAAAATTGAGCAGTAGTGACCAAATTCAACAGTGGTGCCATAGCAGTAAAAAATGTTATATAACTTCCTTTCGACGTTCTATAATTGATGATCTTTTGGTATTAAATGTGCCATAAAATATATATTTTGCTTTGTCAAATGTAACATAAAGCGAATAGATTTTTTTCTGGCTCTTACCGCCTTAATATTTATAATGTGGTGAAGTAGTCAAAAACACTGTATCTCGCTATAGCCTATGCAACTAACAAGGTACCTACATCACAAATGTGCTGCTTTTATCTTATTTTATCCTATTTCTATATTGTAGAAACTAATTAAACTTTAGTATAAGGTTCTGTCCAAAGTGAATGATTACAGATCGAACTAGCAAATCACAAATGAATGTGATCAGCCGTTCCAAATCAATTTCATGGGGTATTCAATAGCTGAGCGTAGACACACCTTCAAAACCGCCATGAATGTAGTACATTCGTGCCCGTTTTGAATGTGTGTCTATGCCCAGCTAATGCAATAAAACTATCAGAGGCTGCAAACTGGCGGACATGTGCAATAGGTAGAACCTTATACTAAACTTGTACCTAAAAACATAATGTAAAAATAAACTTTGTTTTAATTCCATATAATTATGTAATATTCCGTAGCGATAATAAAATATCTTAAGGTTTGGTGTAAATATTTAATGCTGTAATACATCGTCACGTTTGTTGTCGGTAAATAAAATCATTAATTTACTTGAACCCCTGCTAATTCTCCAGGTAGGACAAATGATGCAAATCAATTAAATCATATAAGAATCACTCACGTTTAGTTCCGAACGTTCGTGTGTGTGAAGGTATTGCTGGTGTGTTCCGTATAACTACTAATTTTATTTTTTTTACTGTGTATTTGAAGAATCAAGTTTTGCGTGGCAAGATCCAGGTAAGTAAATGTACCATATGCCAAAAATTTTGTTCCTGAAAAGGAAATTATGCGCATTTTTGTAAAAATATCACGCACACAACATGTTCGGGCTAGGACGAGCGGAAGTACAATGCCTGTTTAACAAATATAGGTGTATCACTTATTTTTGTGACTAGTGCAATGTCGGTTCGGTTAAACAAGAAACAAATGATTGTGGTTTGAATAATGAATATTATCCCTTTTAAACTTATTTCATACAACGAAAAGCTGTTAGCTCAAGTAGGACATACGGGCGCTTCTATTCTGAGGAGCGTAACTGATTTTGCCTAACGTGCTTTGAAAGGAACGTAAAAAATCAATAATAGTAAGTTAGTGGGCGCCACTTATAAATTCTCTAACCCAGAAAAGAACAACATCGGCGTAAGTGATAGCGTTGAATCCAAAATAACGTAGTGTTGCAATTCAGATTGCTTTGTATACCATGCCGAGTAGCTTCTGTACATCTTGTAATTAAGATAAGAGTCATTCCTCGCCATTAAGTCTTACTTAAAGCATCTGTATTTACTTTCTCAAGGGATCGAAGCGGAATAAATTTGTATACAAACCAGTTTGTACGTTACTTATTTCACAGGATTCAAGTTACCCTCACATTTTTTCCGGGTAGCGCAGTTAGGAAAACGCTAGGCTTGCATTAAGCAAGTCCTCAGTTCGAATTCCTCGAGAGCCGGAATTTTTCCGCAGCCTTTGCGATTGAAATCGGGCTCGATGAGACTATCTGAATTACAAGATACACTTTCTGAATTACAATTTACTAATCTGAATTACATTTGACGCTTTCTGAATTACAATTCATTAATCCGAATTACATGTTACACTTTCTGAAATAGTTACACTTTTATGAATTAAACATGAAAAAGGTGTAGTAGGTATCTCACTTTTAACTCGAAAATTTGTTGAAGTCTTATTTTTAAAATGGGTCAGTCATTTTTCAGCTTCTGGTTCCGTGAAAACATTTGTTCTTAACCGTGCGTCAAAACAATTGATATTAACATCATCAGTAAAATATAAGATTACCTTATGATTAAAGTCTGAACACAAGATAACCTACAAATATATAATATTTCAACTTTATAAAATACATTATTACTTCCTTTTACTATAAAGGAAGTATTGGATTCACCCCAAAAATTCGAAATTGAGTTTTCAACGGATCTTCCAGTTTTAGAGTCCCCTGATCCCAAAAAACATATTTTTTTTCATTGGTCTGTGTGTCTGTCTGTCTGTCTGTGTGTCTGTCTGTCTGTCTGTGAACAGAATATCTCAAAAACGGAAAGAGGTATGGCGTTGAAACTTCATATATAAGTTTTGTGTACTATGTAGATGCGACAGCAAGCTTTTGAAGAAAATTGCATAACTGGAAGTAGATGTTTACTCTTGTGATTTTTCAGTTTTTTCGATTTTTTCAAAAACGGCTCTAACGATTTTTTTAAACTTTACATTTTTATTACATTTTGAATGTGTATTGATGTGAGATAGGTGATTTTCCAGTTGAATACTTCTAAAATGGGTTTCTTTTGTTTTTTTGTCTATTTTTTTAATTAACTCTTATTTTAAATAGAACACCCGGTATATTATTACATTTTTGAATTCAGCTTAAAATTCTAGAGAAAATTTGTCTCTTCAACTAACGCTCTATTTTGTACCGTTTTTGCAGAATTTGTAATTTTTGAAAATTTTTGACAAATGCTTAAAACATTTTAAATCAAATTTTTGGCTAATTATAAAATCACTGTAAAAGGAAGTTGTGTGCGTGTATCACACCAGATTTTTTCATTTGGGTGTTTTATTGATATCATTTTAATTAGGTACACAATATTCCAGAAAATAACTTGTTTTTATTAGGTATTTTTTATATCTACCCTGCTACATGTGTTGTTTTGTGGACGACACAAGAAAGAAAATAACAAATTTTGTCTCTGCAATAATAGTACTTTATGTAACTAGTCCTTAAAGCAATGCTTTAGGGGACGAGTCCGTAATATGAAGATGAGTCCTCTAAAGCTACTTGAGGACGTGTTGCATACAACGTTTTTTTGTATTAGGTTTCCAAACATTATAATATGAAGTTTCAATTACCATTAACGCGGCATTATATTAGGAGGCTGCGCGAAAATGTATTTTTCGCTCCCCAAACTGGTTACTTTGGAAACTGTCTAAGATCCTCAAAATGGCCATTTAGAGGCCTTGTACTTAAAGTCGTCATGGCAACTAATGTTTGAGTCCGCTAAAATGTTGCCATGACGACTTTAAGTACAAGGCCTCTAAATGGCCATTTTGAGGATCCTAGACAGTTTCCAAAGTAACCAGTTTGGGGAGCGAATACAAAAAAAAATTATTTGTAAAAATCAATGATTTTGGGAAATAAGAAAACAATATGCGTAATATGAGTAATATTCAGAGGGGCATAGAGCCTAGTAAGCATACAAACTATTCTTTGCACTACTAAAAATATTAATACATATAAACCGTTCAATAGTTATTTGCCAGATAGGAGGCCATGTTAGGGTGATGAATTTCACCCTGTAAATATGCTGTCAGTCATTAACAAAAGTTAGGTTATGCTCATTTTATATAAAATGATAATTTTATGTTAATGTACAAAACGTGGTTGCCAGATTTGGTTTTGGATTTTGTGCCACTTTTAGTATTGGTTAAGATAAATTTCATGAAAGACAAATTGCTGATTCTGAATACGTTTCATACTTTGTTGAGTAGGCATAATGGTATAATGAAAGTCGTTTTTTTATTGTAATTATAAATTGTATACAAAAATATTTAAATACTAGCTTTTACCCGCGACTTCGTTCGCGCGAGGTTCGTTATTTGTGTATTAAATAATGACTAATTATTTTCTGTCATCCCATCCCATCCCATCCCATCCTATCCCCGTCCCCGTCCCTGTCTCCGTCCTCGTCTCCGTACCGTCCCGTCCCGTCCCGTCCCGTCTCGTCCCGTCCCGTCCCGTCCTCTCCCCTTCCATCCCATTCCTTCCCTTCCCTTTCCGTCCCGTCCCGTCTCGTTCCTTTTCGTCCCGTCCCTTCCTTTTCCGTCCAGTCCCTTCCTGTTCAGTCCCGTCCAGTCCCGTCCCTTCCCGTCCCGTCCCGTCCCTTCCCCTTCCATCCCATTCCTTCCCTTTCCTTTTCGTATCATCCCGTTCCGCCCCGCCCCGCCCCGTCTCGACCCTTCCCGTCCCGTCCCGTCCCGCCCCGTCCCGCCCCTTTCCCTCCCGTCCAGTCCCTTCCCGTCCCGTTCCGCCCCTCCCCTTCCATCCCATCCCCTCCCCTTCCATCCCATCCCCTCCCCTTCCATCCCATCCTTTTCCTTCCCTTTCCGTCCCGTCCGTCCCGCACCGCCCCGACCCGTCCCGTCCCGCCCCGTCCCGTCCTGTTCCGTCCCTTCCCTTCCCGTCCAGTCCCGTCCCGCTCAGTCCCGTCCCGTCCAGTCCGTCCCGTTCCGTTCAGTCTAGTCCCGTCCCGTTTCTTCCCTTATGTCATGTTCACCGTCTTGGACTTAAAATTAAATGTAATTTTCGCAATCTACGTCCCAAAAAACCTCAATAACGACACCCATATCGATTTTTAGGCTTACTTACCCCATTTCACCCCCTAAGGGGTTGATTTTCGGAAAATCACGAAATACGTGTTTGCTTATTTGTTTTTATGAGTACTCCTACGAAGTTTCAAGTCGAAATGTCTATTTAATATTATTTCTCCATACAAAATTGGAACCCCAATTTTACCCCTTTAGGGGTTGAATTTCGAAATATCCTTCCTTATTCCTTGTATACATCATAAAGGGAACCTCTGTGCAAAATTTCAGCTTTCTAGGTCCAAGGGTTTGGGCTGGGCGTTGATGAGTCAGTCAGTCAGGACTTTTAGAAATATATATAAGATTACAATTTATGTGTTTTTTCAGTATAAATAAAGCTTTTACAAGCCACTTTAGGCCCATTGCATAACAATGTGTCTCCATTGTCCCTTATTGATGATTTTATTTCTCCAGTCTTCTATTCCTTTCCTTGCTATGTCTTCCATTACTGCCTCCTTCCACCTATTCGTTGGTCGCTTCTTCTTCTAGTTTCTTGCGCTCTGCCTTCCAATACTATCTTAGTAGCTCTTCCATCTGGCATTCTCCATATATGCCCAAACCATCTTAACCTTCGAGCTTTTGTATATCTATGCAAATAATGTATTAATGTAAACAAACACTCTTATCAGTGTTGTTTGTTTACAAACATGCCCGTCCATTTTGCGCTCTAACCAATCAGAACCCCACATTCCGGGTCACGTGATCATGTTTGTTTATAAACATAGCCGCCATATTGTTTGTTTTGAGCCAGAACGTACTCAACTCACCTACTTACAGTCTATTCGTACAACCACGTATAGTTCATTTTTACTCAAGAACGCAAATCGTAACAGTGCAAAGAATTCAAGGTGTAACGTTCCGTAGAATGGATGCATTGTGGGCGGAGCCTCAAATTCAACCAATACGGAATGGGCCTACTAAGGGAACGAATGGTAGTACTGAAGTGTATTGTTGAAGACGCTGTCTATGTCAAATTCGAGGTTAGGTTTTGCGTCAATTTGTGTCAGACTGACGAAAAACCTAACCTGCTAGCCTCGAATTTGACATCGACTGACAGTGCCAGCAACAATATACGATCGCGGCCATGGTTACACCATGATTGCGGCTATGATGGATTTCCTGACTAGGCGCATTGGAGATTGCTTGACATCTCCCCTCTACTTTCTGATTGACTGCGCATCTCCGAGAACGTTTCACCTAGCATTCTTTACACCATGATCTGGGTACGATTCCGACAATTTTTTGTTAATGTTAGTTAATTTAGTTTTCTATCGAGATAAATTCCAAGGTATCGAACTGCGCTGTCTTTCGGATTGTAGGAAATCGGGGTGTTATTGGTGAGAATGTTTTGGGGATTTATCGGTCGGCGTAGGTGAAGATGTTTGATGAGCATTTGTCTGCCTTAATTTTAATGCTCCATTTACAGAACCAAGAGTGAGTTCGTTTACGCTTTCTTGTAGTTGCTACGTTAATATCGTGATAATGTGCAAAGATCACCGTGTCGTCAACGTGCATAGCTAGGTCTGTGCCGTGAGTTCGTGGAATATCTGACATAGAGATGTCAAATAAGATAGGATGAAAAATCGACCCTTGCGGTATTACAGCGTTACAATGGTGAATCGAGGAGGTGGACTCACACTTGATAAGTTCTTTCTGATAGAAATGAATAAATATTGTTTAATAAATGTGGAGGGATGTTCATATTTAACATTTTAAACAGTAAGCCGTGTAACTATACCCGGTAGAATACTAAAAATGGTCAAAATTTCAAAAAAATGTAGCTGCTTTGTTAAAGGTAACGCCTTTGTAATTTTTACGTCAGTTTATTGATTATGTAATAATATAGTACGTAAATGTTAAAACATTATATTTTATAAAATGTAAATTTAATATTAAAAGTACAGGATGGCTATTTAAAATTTATTTAATGAAATACAGATTAATTCAAACCCAGTGATGAAATTAATATTCTCAGAAAAAGGTTCTAACATATGAATAAAAATTTGATATTTGGAGTAATAAATATTGTTATTTGGTAGTATCAGGGAACAAGTCATAATTGATATTAGATAACAATTAGATCAATCTATAAGATAGTGAATAAATGTGAAAGGCTTAAGCTGATTAAATATTTTAAAAAGTCACATGAAATGTCAAAATAATATAAATAAATTGTAATGTAAAAAATTCAGGAATGATAATTTAAAAAAAATGTGTGATAGAGATTACTATGGTGAATTTTAATTTAAAAAATAACCAAATTTTGATTGAGAAAATGTGATTTTGAATATGCAAAAATTTAAAATAAACCCATATTAAAATGAATTTTCTATTTTAAATAGTATAAAAAGGCATAAGTGATTAAAATATAAATAAATGAATCTAAAGTAAAAAATTTAAAACAAACTACAATATTAAAGAGCTATAAAACGACTACTGAAGAAGGAAATAAAAATAATGGTATTACAAGAAGAAGGTGAACAGCTACGAGCAGCAGAATAGTCTTTGATCCATAAACAACATCCAGTTCATGGGTTTGAAGCTTAACTGTGGTGGAACCATTAATTATTATTAAGGATTGATACTGTGAAATCTGTGTGGTGATTTGGATGCAAACTGCATTGGAATTGTTGTTTGATGTTGTATGAAGAGAGCTGGTCTAAGGTATTCCGGTTTGATTTGGATGAACTGTAGTGGCGTTGCTATAGGGTAATAGCTATTAACATATCTATGAATGTTATGAGTATCATAACTGCCGCAGATGTTTTGAAATCCGAGCTCGTAGAGCGAGGATTTTAAAACATCTGAGGCTGTTATGATCATAACATCCGTGATATGTTCAATAGTTTATCGGTTGCTATATGGTTATGGTTGCCATGTAGGGTAATATTCCATTACCCTACAGATAAGTTATGATCTAGTTACCAGCCCACTTTTGTATATGTAAACAAAGGCTTAATATCCTGAAACCGGTAAAACACATTTACACCTGATCTTGATTTGGATACCGCCGGATGTGGAGATATTGATAGCGGTTTGAAAAGGGAAGCTGATTTCTTGGATTGCTGTGTGGATTTGGATCCATATACCGTTCATCGTGGCAGTTTGGGTTGCCGATTGAGGTCTTAGTCGCCGGTTTGAGTGTAGCGGTTACTGTGAGCAGCAAGTCGCAGAGCTAGGATCATTGTTAGAGTTACCAATGGGGCAATTAGTAACAACGGTTGTTAAGATTAATAAATGCAAATAATGACATATTCGTATAAAGCCTGAACCTAACCTGATTTAAGAGTTGAATGTTCTACCGGAGTTAGCAAAAGAAATAGACTGAACAATAAATAATTTAAATCTTTACAGAAATAAATCAAAACAAAAATGTGAAACAATAAAGAAGCCGACCTGCGATTAATTAATAAAATTAAGAAATGGTAGTAAGGAAAATCGCAGATCAACCCCCCTACAGTTTATACACCACGGCAGCTCTAAAAACTCTTTACTTACCGCGATGGCCGAGCTAGCTCAAATTTCGGCGGCCTTGGATCGTAGGTTCAAATCATCAGCTGTGCACCCTGAAATGTCTTCAAAAGAGGAAAGGAAATGGGCGCCAGAAATCAAAAAATTTCAAAGAATTAAAATAAACTACAGGTGACTAGCGTTTAATTAATAATTAATAAATGGCCTTGTAGAATCAATAATAAATAATCAGAATAATTAAAATGCAATTAAAGTCAAGACAATGTTGTGTACATTAACTGAAGGTTGCGACAGGCATAAATGCAAAAACTCCTTTCGGGTTATTAAATTAACTGTAACATCAAAACCAATCATGGGATATGCATACCTCAGTCATGTGATAAAACCTTTAGGCTATTGAAATAAAAAACGTGAATACACCTTTTATAAAGGGTCAATACACATCAAAATTGCAGCTTTAAATATTGATCATGATTAAATATATGCGTAAAAGTTAAAATCTGAAAAAACAAGAGCATGTATGAATTTGTGCGTTACTGGTTAATAATAACGGTTTTAGAATATAAATTCCAGGTATCAAAGATAATATAAAATAATCCCGGACCAGCGCAAACTAACCTCGACTGCGGTTAAACAGAAGCTGGTCGTGAGCTGCTATACTCATTGGTCGAAATCGCCGTGGATGCACCGGTAATTGTAGCGAAGGCACCCTCAAACGGCAGCAACTAGGCAGAACGCCAGCAGGTGTCGAAAATGAGATTAGGCTAACAACTTTGCTTCCGAGATATGAAACTGTTAATTAAGAGCTAAAGAAAATGTAATTACTATGGGAGAAACAAACAGAAAAGCGTCATTGTACCTGATCATAATCAGCCCTTGGGAACACCATGCACATAGAAATTGGTTGAGCGCACGTAATTTGACTTAAACAAACAAACCTTAGCCGCGGCGGTGACGGCGGGCTCAGGTGAGAACAGCAAGTGCCTCGGACTAAAATTTCGTTTCCAAAGGAAAACTCGCATTACAACGGCCTGCGATAAGAGATAGCACGGGTCAAAAGTGCATCGCGCGAACGAAAGGAACTCGATCCAGGTACAAAATAAGCTGCTTTGGAGAATTTAAGAATTCGAAACGCAAAGGATTTATAATTCAAATGAAAATATACAGGTTAGGCCTGAAATAATTGGATAACTGGCGAAACAATTAAGCGAAGCCAAAAATTTTTTTCAAATGTATCTATTTTGAATCAAATAAAATAATAGCATAGCATAAGAGAGCTATTGCAATATATTGCAGATGGTTAACTGACGAGAGAGCCATACCTAGATAGCAATGGCTTCTAGATTAGTATTTAGTTGGACGGGTTGGTAGTAAATGTTGTCTTTAACACCCCCACTAGCGTGTGTTGCGATTCTGCATTTGTTTATTAGATTATAGCCTTTTATAGTTACTGGTTTACCTTTTTTGGAGTGTGTTTCCTGAAGGCATATAATATTGGGTTGATATTTAGTAATAGAGTTTGGAGTTCAGGCAGATAGGTAAAAATTCCGTTGCAATTGAATTGTATTAATTTAATTATTAGTTTCAGAACCAAGAATCTGAGTTTACTTATTTCAAACCCGTTCGATTCAGTTGTTTTTTAATATTGCTAATTATTCTCGTAAAACTGTATTTGATTTAACGGTGTGTTAGTGTACTGTAGAAAGGTCGGAGCGTGGCAAGGAGTTCTACGTTGCTCATATATTTCTGGGCGGTTCGCAAAGGTGCCACATATATTTCAATTTAAAAATGTTCAAATTTTGCATGAGAAAAGGTAGGTATATTTTTTGTGTGTTGTCTGTTTCGGTTACTTGTTTTATCGGTACTAAGTAATTCGTGTAGTGTCGGGGGGGTTCTTTGGGACAGAAGTTTCTTTACTTTTTCTTTGTTGGAGGGTTTGCTTCTTCATCATATGTTTGAGTTATTTGTAATTCGTTTTCATTTAGACTTTCTGGACTGTCAGCAGTAGTGTCTATTGTTTCTGTGGCAGAAGTAGACGGTGGAAGCCATTTATTATGTACGATGTATACAAATATGCGGAAGCTTAGGGGAAGTTGGGGTTAACTGGGCCGCATTTCTTATTTATGTAATTTTATTTTCTATCGTAATAAAGGAGGATCTCACGAAAAAGCGGTACGAAATTTTCAGGCATGCGGCTAATCAGTTCGGGTTTAGGAATGTGTGGTCAAGAGACGGTTGTGTGAAAGTGAAATTTGGAAATAAAGTGTGGTCGGTCAAAGATATCAGTACCTGCAATGCTATCATGCGAGATAACACTAGCACCTAATGGCTATTTGTTTATATTTTGTATTCCGTCTCCGTTGAAAACAAAGCACTCTTATTGCGCCCAGATTGCGATCTGCTGACAGTTTGTGCCTGGTTTTTGCCATCTTGAATGCTATTTTCTTGATATTTTTGTATTTTTTTTTGTAATTCAAACGTTAAACTGCATAACTATTTAAGTTTAGTGTAATAGTTACTGGTGAATAGCATGATTGATTGTTATTAACTTGAAAATGTTTATAATTATGCAATTAAACTATAGACCCGTTTAAGCTTCATGTAATATTTAGTGGGAGTATTAGTTAATTTCTTGTTAATATAAAATATTGAGTTGTAGTACCTACTTCTAGTTGATCAATTATTAATTAATTTTAATCACTGGAATATTTTATTGTAGGCGAGATTCCATGTTATTCCCTCGTATTTATTTTTATTTATATTTGCTTTCTTATATATATATATATATATATATATATATATATATATACAAGGCGAAGAATTTCACTGGGAAAGGGGTTATAGTCAACACCAATCTCAGTACTTGGGCAACGATTACAAGAGCTATTAATGGTTTGTTGAAATAAAACCACTTGATGCTAAGGTCGACAAGTTTCGAAATATATTTATTCCATTCTCAAGACCTAACAACTTGCGGCACAAAACCGAAAAGGCACATGTAGTTCACAAAACATGTGACTAGATTTCAAATTTTAAATTTACAAAAGCAGTACAGCGAATGCAGCATATCACACAACAAAAAGTAATGCTAGATTTTCCTGTCACCAGGTTACATGTTAAAAATCCACAAATACATTTAAAATTAATTAATTATGATAAGCTTATCGGTTTTGAACAATTTTATCAAATTGACGGCCATTATGGCTTAAAACTAATAAAAATTGTAGTAATTAATTAATTTTAAATGTATTTGTGGATTTTTAACATGTAACCTGGTGACAGGAAAATCTAGCATTACTTTTTGTTGTGTGATATGCTGCATTCGCTGTACTGCTTTTGTAAATTTAAAATTTGAAATCTAGTCACATGTTTTGTGAACTACATGTGCCTTTTCGGTTTTGTGCCGCAAGTTGTTAGGTCTTGAGAATGGAATAAATATATTTCGAAACTTGTCGACCTTAGCATCAAGTGGTTTTATTTCAACAAACCATTAATAGCTCTTGTAATCGTTGCCCAAGTACTGAGATTGGTGTTGACTATAACCCCTTTCCCAGTCAAATTCTTCGCCTTGTGTAGTAACCACCGAGCTGTGAAAAGGACTTTGTTATATATATATATATATATATATATATATATTTCAATTGCCATGAGCAGTAGTAGCACCTTTTGTGCGTGTAGGTAGAGTACTACCGCCAATTTAATTTTCTACCCATCGTTTTGAAGCAAATCTAGTATCGCATTGTGTTTCTTGTTCAGATTTAATTATTTGCATATATGTGAATTATGAGTCTGCAGTTAAACTGTGCACACATAAATGTTCGCTTGCTCGTCACTAATTTTACTGCTTTTAGAGATCTCGTACTTCAGTCTTCCTTCGATCTGTTGGCCGTTACCGAAACCTGGTTGTCTAACTCCATTACAAATAATGACGTTTTCATTGAAGGTTACACTGTAATACGAAGAGATAGAGAATCCAGAGGTGAAGGAGTTGCTTTTTATATTCGTTCAACATTTTCCTTTACTATTTTTGATGCAACCAAAGATATTGAACAACTGTGGTTAAGTATTACATTTAAAAATCGTAAGTACGCATTTGGAGTGTTGTATAACCCTCACCAGAGATATTACTTAGAGTTTATTAATAATCTAGAATCAACCTTATCCGAAATATTACCCATTACCAGCGACATCGTTTGCCTTGGAGATCTTAATATAGATATACTTAATACAACAACTACAGCCACGGCCCACCTATTAGACTTTTTTGAAGCCTTTGGTCTCGTGCAGGTAGTGAACGAACCAACTCGTGTAACACCGTTATCCGCTACTCTTATAGACCATATCATAACAACAAATAAAGATTTAGTAACTTCGGTCTCTGTAACCCCTCTGCACGACCACTTTGATCATTATTTAATACATTGCACTTTAAATTTGTTACATTCGAAGGCGCCATCAGTCATTCATACCTACCGAGATTTTAAAAATTTTGATCACAAACAATTTGATTCTGCTTTACGATCACTTCCTTGGAAAAACATTTACGACTCTGATAATATTGATGATAAAGTCGCATTATTTAATAGTAACATTATCACTCTACTCAATATATTTGCTCTCATTCGAACATCCAGGATAACTAAACCTTATGCTCCATGGCTAACACCTGTTATTAAAAATATGATGCTCCTTCGAGACAAAGCCCTATTACGTTATAAAAAAAGTAAAAACCCGATTCATTACGATTATTATAAACAACTTAGAAATTATGTAGTAGGCGCTGTCAGAAGGGAAAAGCGTTCATATTATAATAAATTATTCTCTAATAACTCAAAGATGTTTTGGAAAGAATTACAAACTTTAAATGTTTCAAAAAAATCCACTCGCACTGGACTTCCTTCTAATTTGACAGATTGTGATAAAATTAATAATTTTTTTATTCAGTCTGTTCCTAAAACCGACGTGAATACTGATACCGTAACATCATATTATAATAATAATGTGAAAGAAACTGTTAGATCATTTTTTAAATTCACAACAGTTGGAGAAATTGAAGTGCTTAATCAAAACGAAATGATTTTGTTGAGCCGAAATCGAACTGTGTAATCTGTGTTTGTATTGCGCTTGGGGTTTCGGCTGGTAAAGCAAAATGGCAATTGATACATTATCAGGGAATGACTAATTCTGGCGGATTGGAGCTCTCATGTATCCCAACAAATCTTGTGATGACTAAATAAAATAAATATCCAAAGAAAACTTCATTATTCGTCAGCTAAATTATTTATAACATGCTGCTTTATATAATTATAGTGTTTATATTCAAAAGGCATGCTACGTTTATAAAACTAAATTTTGTTGGAACATATAAAAAATATAAATGTGTTTCAGTTATTATTTTCATGTTACTTTTTAAGTTTTGACGGGTTTCTAAAAGGTTGTATACTATTTAATAAATGTATTTCTAGTACTCTTTTTCTAATTATTTATTATGGATTTCTTGATTGTTACTGCCACTATTATTGCTAAAGTTCTACTTGCTACACTAGGATTCGAAGATTCGTATAAATAAACCTAGAAAATATCCCGAATCGAATGTATATCGGCATTTAATGTACCGGTAATTTTGTATACGATACTGCTCCGAACGGATACTTCTAAATCGATATGATACAATACGATGGTACCGGTACTTTTCGGTGTATCGAACATCCCTATGATGAGGTGTACTAATAAATGTGTCAAAATATCTTAAATTTGAAAAATTACCTTTTATATCAAGTTATGAAGAAGTAGTTGGCATTTTTTCTGATGCTGTCGATACGAGACGTCTGTCTGCAGTAACCAAATACCCATCCTCAAGCGTTTCTTGATTGTCTTTAAACAAATCAAGTATTTTAAGTATTTCTGGGAGGGTAGGCCACTCCTCGCAACTCGCTTAATTTTAAGATAAAAAAATTTAATGAGAAAATAAGAGCCATCAGATGGTATAATTACTATGTAAATTGTATACTTAAATTCCAAGTTATTTAATTTTTACAATGTGTTTATTTATAATTTTTAAAAAGTGCGTACCATTAAACAAGATTTCTGTTTGATAAACTTTTCATTATACATTTCTTGATATTATGATTACCATAGGTAATACACACTGCCGTTTGGATTTCTTCTACTCAGGAGGATATCACCTCTATTCTGATAAGGATTACAGAGAGTCCTTTTAAATATAGGAATTCAACCGTCAATATTACCTGAAGTAATCATAATAGAAAAAATATATAACAAATGTTTTCCAACTTCATCTCTTTTAATCGTAGACCAAATAAAAAAAATGAAATTAAAAGTTAAATAGATAATTAGTGAGCTAATCACTCGACGTAAATAGTAATTACTCCATCTGGTAGCTTCCAGTTGCTGTTAGTTTTTCTGTTTAAATATTTTTTTAAGCGAGATATTGAGGGTGGTCCACTTTTCCAGAAGCACTTTGCATATTAGACAAGACTTACCGATACTGTCAGTTTCTTCCGCGTATTCTAAATTTGCGTCAAAATTTATCTAAGACAAAGATTTTCCTTTATGTTCAATGGGTACTATTTTTTTCCATTAGCAAAAGCAATTTGAATACTTTTGCCGTCTGATATATATCGACAGGTAATCTACGATATTAAAAATGGGAAATGAATAAATTTAAAACTACGAAATCTACAGTTACTCGTAAAATTCGTCCTGTGTCTTTTCAGTGTGTCCCATGAATTTCAAAAATTGTTTAGCTTCATCTTTATTTAAACTGAGTATTTGCGGGACTGTGGCTATTTGCTATCGTAATTTATTACTAGTAATGCTTTAGGGATGTTCGAGTGTAATAGTTTTTGTTATGGTCTTCAGGGCCACATCACCTTTTCCCCATTTGATTTTGCTTCCAGGTGTAGCGAAAACGTAATCATTGTCATTTGAACGTATATATTTCTGCCTGTATTTTAATATTATATTCATAACATTTTGCAGAACTTCTGGCACTAAAATTACAACTTTTCTAGACCCTTTGCCACTATTTAATACGCTTTTGAATTTTGAAGTTACAATGTTTTCAGGGTCCGTCAATACATTCTCAAAATTACTTCTCTTTTCATCTACATGATCTTTAATGCGTCTTCTATTAAATATAATTAGCAATGCCAAAGTACTATATTGAACTAATAATTTAAACGTATGTTCATTGTCATTATTTTCGAGAAATACTTTTTCACAATTTTGTTCAAGTTTTAAGGTTTCGTCTCTGATTTTTTTTACGTCGCTCACTAGTGGTACAAGCGTATCCTTATTTGCAAGAGACGCTAGTTCAACGGCCCATCTGTTTTCTACCAGTTTTTTAAAATATTCAATATTTTTTAGCCATTCTTGCAAATCAGTTGGAGATTTACATAACCCTTTACTGCCTTTTAGTATTAAATGTAGTAGCTCATCGCACGCAAATTTCAGTGACGTTCCTAAATGCATTGTTAAGCTACGCGATTTGAAAGTTTTTTTCTAGGGATCGTAACCCACAATACGTCTAGTAGCAAATAGAACATTATCGAAATTGTTTGGATGGAGCAAGTCTTTAAAACTGATTTCTCTGTTATCGACTACTTCTCGAAAACTAATCAGAAGACGAGAGAGTTCCCTCATTCGGTTGCTGCATACATAAACCATGCGTTCCCTTCTATGTTTTTTTTAAATAGGATTCCCCAAAATGTGCTATGAGCAGATCTTTTTTAGCCTCAAGCGCAATTTCATCCCTTCTCATTAAATCAAACACGCGTTCCTTAACATTTAGGGTAGATATAACATTAGTTTTATCGATTGCACAGTCTGACAGTGTCTGAGATTTGGAGATGTGGTTGTCTTTAACAGTAGTGGAAGGTTTTTGTCCATAACAGAATTTTGCTTGACGTTTTAGATAGTGTCTGAAAAACAATCCTTTGCAATTTGTACATGAGTAATATACAGTTTTTTCCTCTGTTGATCTGTTACATTGACGGTAAGGTCGAGTTATTCCTTGGACGTAAATATCAAAATTCGTCTCGTTTCGCAATAAAGACAAGGCTTTACGCTTTTCTTTACTATTCTTCGGCATGCTAGACATGTCTCGTACTTCACTTTCACACGAATGGTTTCTTTCCAAATGTCTGGCAAATTTTTTGACATTACATCCCTATCACAAAACTTGCACATGATTAGTTTTTTCATCATCACTTTTTCTTTCAGTGCCTCAGAAAATGCCTTGTTTGAAACTTTACATTTAATAGTTGCAGCAGGCTGTATTTCGATATAGTCGTCAGATGTTGTCGAATCGCTACTCTGACAGTGCTCATTAACATCAAAGTCCTTATCTCGATCATCATCTACGTCACTTCCTGACGTAGATACAGGCGAATGAACTAACATTTTTGCATTATTTTCAATTACCTCAGCAGAACTTTTTTTCGATCTGGATTAGCTTGGGTAACTGGGGAATCGTCATTGAAAACCTTGCAGTTTACATTGTCAGTAGAATACGCATCATTTTGTGAATCAGGAACAATGATGCAATTGCAGGTTGATTTGTAATCTATGGTTGTATCAACAATATTGTCATTAAAGCGACCACTTAAAGGCTGAAGTTCTGTATATACTTTAGCACTAAAATTGTTCTCTTCAGCAGTTATATCCTATTGGGCATGTTCAGAAAGTTCAACATTTTCTTTCCAATATAATCAACCGTCATCATCCTGAGCAGATATAGTAAAATTATTATTTAACCACTAATTAGTTTTTTCAATACTATTTAGCAAAAAATTGTTTTTTTCAACTTCTCGAACGCACGTGAGATTCTCCGAAGAACGTTCAGGATGTTTAGCATTATATTCTCTAGAACTTTCAATGTTACCAATATTTTCGTCAATAGTATTAAATTTCTCTACGCCTTCATAGCACTTTAAATTCTTTCCCTCCATTTCTGCTAAAAAGTTAATGAATCAATATCAACAACGGCTCTCACTTTTTGATTTTTAATTGGATTTTAGGGAAAATCTTGTTACACTTTTAGGGAATTATCATTATATATACTTTTTATAATTTTAGAATATCTGACAGTCCTGTGTCAGTCAACTATTCAAAATAATATATACCGCGGAATCTCGTTTGAAATGTTCTTTAGCATGGAAAATGTTTGAGAATTATTCCGTGAACATTAAAATGTCAAAAATGAATTTAGAAACTAATACAGTACATTTTCCTACAGTACGTGAAAAAATAGTTGTTTATTTAATTTCTCGTAAACATAATAGTTTCATATTAACACAATATTTGTACCTAATTATCATTAAAATAATTATTAAGTTAACCCGTAAAGGAACAAATAGCAATACGAACCAGCTGAATGAAACGTTGCCAATGTTTCGGAGGTTATGAGCTACCGTAAACATAGCGGAGGTTACAAAGTGCAGCCTGTACTGGAAGAACAAGCGACGCTAGTGCCAATGATCTACGCTTGAACTAAAATACGTGTTTGAGGGTACTGGAGGCGCGTACTTACCTCCAGACAAATTTTTGAATTATGACAGCTAGTGGCCTCTAGATGAAGTTTGCGAGGAAAACAATGAAATACGTTGTGACCTCCGTAAATGGAAGTCACAGCGTCATATATGAGGTGACAACGTTTACTGTATATATACTTTGGAGGTCAGAAAGTACCGTTCACCAATATATATATATATAACAGCATTTCAGGCCTGAAGGCCCATAGCTTGGATGCGGGTTCTCCACAGCTTCCGGTTTCTTGCCATAGTTTCCCATTCCTGGAGGTTGAACTGGTTGGTGTCCTCATTTATATTATCCCACCATGTTTTCTTTGGCCTCCCTCTTCTGCTTCTTCCTGGTAATACTGCATTTGTTGCGGTTTTAATTATGTCGTTTTCTGGTAGACGTGTTATGTGTCCTAACCATCTGAGTCTGCTCTGGGTTATAACTGTGATTATTCCTATGTCTTTAAATAATTCTTTGATTTCTTCATTAGTCCTTCTTCGCCAGTTTCCATTTTCGTTTTTTCCACCATATATTTCTCTCAGGATTCTTCTTTCAAACACCTCCAAGTTCCTCTTGCTTTCTTCTGTGACAGTCCAGGTTTCGCTCGCGTAGGTCACTACCGGTCTTATTGTTGTTTTATATATATGAACTTTTGATTTTTTGCTAATGTTTTTATCACTTAACACTTTGTTTAATGCTTCGGCACATTTTGTGCCAGCTGTAATCCGTCTTTTTATTTCGATGTTACACTCTCCTTTACTTGTTATTTCTGTTCCGAGTTACACTACACTAGTCTTTAAATTAAATGTATATTCGATGTTATTGTCGCTTTTTATTTTTATGTTAATGTTCTCAGGTTGGTTGGTTTTTCCCAGGATCATGTAGCACGATTTATCTTGGTTTATTTCTAGACCTACTTTCCTTGCTGCTTTTTCAAACTTGCTTGTAATTAATTTTAGTTCTTCTTTCGTTCTTGATAGTATGACTACATCATCAGCGAATGCTAGTAATTGGTATGAGTTTTTCAAAATAATGTTGTTTGTTTTGATTTTGCTTTCTCTTATTATGTTTTCGAGGGTTATAATAAATAAAGTTGACGGCAATGGATCACCTTGTTTAACTCCTGTATTGCTTTGAAAGCCTTCCGATTGTTGTCCTTGATAGGTTACTTTATTCGTTGTTTCTTGTAATGTGATATAAGTTAATTGTATAAGTTTTCTTTTTATCTCTAAATTTTCCATTGCTTCGTAGATCTTTTCTCTTTTTATCCTGTCAAAAGCCTGTTTAAAGTCTATGAATATTGCATGAATTGGGATGCTTTTCTTTTCGCATTTTTCTTGTATTTGTCGTATCATAAATATGTGATTTATTGTTGATTTCCCACTTCTAAATCCCGCTTGGTATTGTCCTATTTTGTTTATGATGTCATCTTGTATTCTGCTGTTTATTAGTTTTGCCAGTAGTTTATAGATTACATTTAGGAGTGCAACTGGGCGATAATTTGCTGGGTTTTTTGTGTTGCCTTTCTTGTGTATAGGATAGATCAACGATTGATTCCATTCTGTGGGCATACTTTCCTCTTTCCAAATTTGTTTAAGAAGTCCATGTAGTCTTTTTAGTAGTTCTTCGTTGCCATTTTTAATTTGTTCAATTATGATCCCATCTGAGCCTGGACTTTTATTATTTTTTGTTTTCCTTATCACTTCTATCAGATCTTCTTCAGTTGGTTCATCTCCTTGCTGGTCATTTCCTTCATTTCGTGGGTATTGTTCGTTTTGGTTTCCGTTATTGGCTTTTGTTAGGATATTCTTATAATACTGCTCCCAGATGTCTAGTATTTTTTTGGTTCCCACAACAATTTCACCTTGCTGATTTTTTAGAGCAACTGTAGGTGTTTAATAGCCTCTTCTTTCCTCCTTTAGATTTTTGTAAAATAATTTTGTATTATTATTTTTAAAGTTTTCTTCCATTGTCTTCAGTTTTTTGTTTATTGATTCCCTTTTCTTGTTTCTAATGATGTTTTGTGTGTCGTTCCTTGCTCGTTAGTACAACTCTATATTTTCCTGTGTATTATGTTTCAGCATTTTCATTCTTACTTCCTTCTTTTTTTGTATTGCTTTCTTGCCATCGTTATCGAACCATTCTTTCTTCTGTTTGTGGGTTGGAGGATTTAAGGATAGTTTTGTGCTTAATATTATTGTATCTTTTATGTTGTTCCATTCTTCGTTCACCACTTCTGATACCTTTTTTGAGGTTATCATTTTTCGCGTGTTTTCTTCATAAATATGGTGATTGTATTCTTTGCTCCAATTCGCTTTTTTCTTGTTTTCGTTGTCTTGTAGTCTGGGTCTTTTTTGTTTGAGTTTTGCTACCACCAGCATGTGGTCTGAGTCAATGTCCGCCCCTCTGTAAGTTCTCACGTTTAATATTTGTTTCTCGTGTATCTTCTCTACTAATATGTGGTCAATTTGGTTATAGATCATCTTATTTGGGCTTATCCATGTTGCTTTATAAATATCTTTGCGTTTTTGGCAGGTGCTTTTGATGATCATTTTTTTGATAGCTGCGAAATCGATTAATTTTTGTCCATTATCCTTAGTTTTATTGTGTAGGGTTTCTTTCCCGGCTATTTCGATGTTACGTTCTTCTTTTCCAATTTGTGCGTTAAAGTCGCCTATTATGATTTTTATATCAAAGTTTGGTATATTGCTTACTTCGCTTTCTATTGTGTCGTAAAATTCCTGTTTTATGTCGTCATCTTTGTCCTCTGTGGGTGCATGGGCATTAATTATTGTCATTTTTCTGTACTTTTCTCTTAGTCTTAACATGCTTATTCTGTCATTGATCACTTTAAAATTTATATTTTTTTCCTTTAAGTCGTTTTTTAATATAAAGCCTGTGCCAAGTCTATTTTTTTCTCCTCCTCCTAGAGACCAGATATAACTTTCAAAATTTGTTATTGTTATTCCCTTTATATTTGTTTCCTGTACGGCTAGTATGTCTAAATTGTATTTTTTTAGTTCCTGTGCCAGTTGTTTCTTACTTCCTTCTTTGTTTAATCCTTGTAAGTTCCATGTATATATATATATATGTGTCCTGAAACTCCTTATTAGGAGCATAGGGCCTCCACAGTGCTTTTCCAGCGGGTTCTATTTTTTGCGAGCGTTTTTAATTCTCTCCATTCTTTCCCTGTTAACTTGGCTTCATTTGAGATGGTTCTGCGCCATGTAGTTTTGGGTCGACCTGCTTTCCGTGATCCCTGTGGATTCCAGTCCAGAGCTGTTTTGATTATGTCGTGGTCCTCTCTGCGGAGTGTGTGTCCTATCCAGCTCCATTTTCTTCTTTTTATTTGAGTTTGTACTGGTTTTTCATCTGCAAGTTGCCATAGGTCTACATTGGATATTATTTCAGGCCATCTAATACCCATAATGCGTCTCAAGCATCTGTTTATAAAGGTTTGTATTTTATTGCTTAGTGCTTTGGTAACTAGCCAGGATTCACAACCATAGAGTAGGATCGATTTAACATTTGAGTTGAAAATTCAGAGCTTAGTTTTCCTGGAGTATTGGTTAGAGTTCCACACTGGGGCTAATGTGTGAAATACACCTTTCGCTTTGTTTATTCGAGTCTCTATATCCGTTTTGCATCCACCATCTGGTGTTATCATGGAGCCTAAATAGCAGAATTTTTCTTCTTTGTTTAGTGTTTTATTGTCAATTATTACTCTATCATTTGACGTTCTTCCAATTCTCATATCTATCGTTTTATTTGTATTGATTGTTAGTCCTGCTTTCGCTGCTTCATATTTTAGTTTTTCCAGATTTCTAACCGTGTCATTATAAGTCTGATTTATTAAGGTTATATCATCTGCATAATCTAAGTGGCTTAATCGTCTGTTGAGGCCCCACTGTATTCCAAGGTAGGTACCATCTGCGACTTTACTCATAATATCGTCTAATACCAAGATGAAAAGTAGGGGAGATAATAGGCATCCCTGCTTTACCCCACATTTAACTTCTATGGCATCTGTTAGTTGTCTTTCATGTTTAACTCTGCAGTTATAAGTATCATATAGTTGTTTAATTAGTCGTATAATTTTTGATGGGGTTCCTCTTTTTTCGAATACTTTCCATATATTATTCCTTTTTAAGCGGTCAAAGGCTTTATTGAAATCAACAAATAGTAAGTATGCCGTTGGTTCTCCACTCCAGACTTTGCTCTATAATGATTCTAAGAGTAGTGATGTTATCTATGCACGATCTATTCGGTCTGAAACCTGCTTGTTCAGGCATTATGGTTTGTTCTATGGCCCGTTGAATTCGGTTTAGTAATATTTTGGTAAATATCTTTGATGCGACTGACAGCAGAGTTATTCCTCTCCAGTTATCACATTCACTCAGATTACCTTTCTTTGGTACTTTGACCAGTATTCCTTGATTCCATTCATGTGGTATGCTTTCACTTTCCCATACTTTTACTAGTAGTGGATAGAGTATGTCTGCTGATGTTTGCGGGTCTATTTTGAATACTTCAGCTGGAATATTATCGATTCCTGGTGATTTTCCGTTTTTTAGTTCTTTTATACTGTTCTTTATTTCGGTCTTTGTGGGAGGAGTTGTATCTATTCTAAGTCTTGTATTCTGTCTTTCGTTTTCTTTGTTGTCGCCACTGTCATCACTTTCATAGTTTCTCTCAACATCTTCTTCTTCGCTGTTTTCTTTTGGGCTGGGGTTGAGTATTTGTGTGAAGTGTTCGTGCCATCTTGCAAGTTGCTCTTCTGTAGTTACTAGAAGCCTTCCTTGCATATTTTTAACCGGTATCTTCTTTTGTACATTTCGGTTAGCAAGCTGTTTAGTAGTTGCATATAGTTCTCTCATATTGTGATGTCTTGCTGCTGTTTCTGCCTGTTCAGCCAATTGGTTTGCCCATCTTCTTTTGTCCCGTCGTGCACTTCCTTTTATTTCTGTTCTTTTTTCTGCATATTCACGTTTGAGAATAGTTAATTTATTTAGATTACGCTCGGTGTTTATGTTTTGCTTGAGTACTTTCCTCTCTTTTATTTTTTCCCACGTTTCATCTGAGATCCACGATTTCCTTCCCCTTTCTCTATACCCTATAGTTTCTTCGCATGTTTTATTGAACACCTCTTTGATAGTTCTCCAGCTGTCATTTACGTTGTCTTGCGTGTTATCTAAGGTTTTATACGCTTCTGTTAGGCTTGCTACAAAGTTTTCTCTTCTGTTTCTCTCTTTTAGTTTTGACATATCATATGCTCTGGGAGCTTCATTAGTGTTTCTTTTAGGACTGGCTATTTTTAATCTAATTTCACCTATCACTAGGTGATGATCGCTGTCTATGTCTGCACCTCTCCTGTTTCTTACGTCCAGTCAGTAGAAAATGGCGTAAATCACTTCTGGACGTAAGATGTAAGTTCCATGTAGCTAATTTAATTGTTTGTTCTTTGTTATGTTTATCCGTGGGTTTTGATTTGTTTGTTGCAGTGTTCGTCTTAAAGTGTCCGTTCTTTGGGTATGTTTTTCCTTTTCTGCTTTTTCTCATGTCCGTGTTCTCGCCTAAAGTCGTTGCCGTATTTCGATCCTTTTGCTGCCTGGTTACTTTTTTGGCTGTGGATCTTCAACCTTCTTCAAACTGCCCCCATTATCATCCGCCCATTCATATTTCACACCATCTACTTCTAACTTTCTATATCCTATTCTAGTCTTCTTACTCTTGCCTTTCTCCATTCTTGCCACGTTCCTAATTGCTGCTTGTATTTTTTGTTCGTCAAGAGTCAGGTCACAGTCCAGGTATATCTGTTGTTGTATTAAGTTATTTTTCTACTTAAGGACCTCAATTTTATCATTAAAGCTGCTAAACTTTACTACTGTCGGCTTAGGTTCTTGCTTTCCTACTTTAAATGCTTCCTCTATTTCAGCGTTTATACCAAATTCTTTTAGTATAAACTCTTTTATTTCTTGCTTCATGTATTTTTCGTCAAAACTCTTTCCTTTTATTATTAAGTTGTTTCTTTTATTACTTTTTTCTTGGTTTTCCAGTCTCCCTTTCAGGCTTCTTATTTCCTTCCTTAACTCTTTTTTTTCTTTTTCCCATTCCACCTCCTTTTTTATTAGCTCTTCTTTAAGTGATCGCAAATCTTCCCCATAGTTTTTCATTTGCACGGTTATCTCATCTAGTTTTCCCTTTGTGCTTTGTGTGTCGCTTTTAATTTCTTTTAGTTGTGTGGTTAGACTCTCCATGAGTTGTTCCATCTTATCCATCTATGCAGGTGTTCCACTCATTTGTTGAGGTGGAGATCTTGTCACTAATTTGCTCTTCTTAAAATTTCCTTCCTCATCTACTATGAGTTCTTCCTCGTTTACTGCTTGGGTTTCTTGGTTTTCTCTTTTTCTTTTAATCACAAAATCGTTTATAGATCGCGTGTTACCCGCTTTTCGGTCCACTGGTTTTATATTGTCCATCTAGCGATGTTTGCCGCTCGTAAATATCGCGCTACTACTTCGCACCGGTACTCGCTTGTTTCTTTTGGCTCGGAAAAAAATCCCGTATCCTTTCGCACTCTACGCCACTGGCTTGAGTCCTTGGCTTACGCGATGCGCCAATCCGGTGCACTTATTTTGGTCGCTACACGTCACGTGTGCGCGCCGGTATCGCGGCTTTCGCTTTTATTATTATTTATTTCGCGCGACTTTCACCCGTATTTCCTCGCGAACTGAGTTTTAATTGACAAATTTCTGCCTTATCTTCCCAAGTTTTCCTTTAATTTTTATATTATGGTTCACTGCCGCACTTCTATTTAGTCGCTACACCCGTTATTTCCTTTGTTTTCTCTTTTATAGATCACAAATCGCTTCAAAACACTGCACTGTTGACGGATCCTATTGTAGGTTATCGCTTCGAACATCCACGCTCACTACAATCATCTTTGGTATAAGAAAATATAATAAAATTTCGTATAAATTAAAAGACGTTAAATGGTTAAATATGTTCAATAGGAGATCATTCCATTGTGCATGTCTATATCGTAAAATTATTTTTAGACGACCACGTATGAAAGTAACATTATCGCGACAGCAGCCTACTACAGAAAGTTGACAATTTCATACACTAGCACGATATTATATCGTGCTAGTCATATCGTAACGGCACAAAGTTATTCACATCACGGCCTGCTTAATTGTGTGACAAACGTCACTTTGACGTTTGTCACACAATTAAGCAGACCGTGATTCAAATGATACAGACGCTTTTGCTTTATTCGTTGCTCTGCTTCCAACAAGCTCTAATTTTTATAATTGTACCAATAATAATATAACGATCAATTTTGCAAACGAAATAAAAACAATTCTTAAAAATAGAATTTACTTTGAGTGGTCGTCTAAAAAATAGTGTTCATAACTCGCGCGAAAGTGCAAATATCTGTGCTCGTGTTTTAGATCCACTCGGGCTTCGCTTCGCTACGCCCTCGTTTGTCTAATCAACACTCGCACGATATTTGCTACTTTCGACGCTTGTCATGAAAATAACTATTTGTATAAAACTCCTCCATATCTGTATAATAAGATATCATTTCGTACGGATGTACATAACTTGAATTTGAGGTTTAGGGGCAATGTCAGTATTCCATTATGCTGCTCTGAGTTTGGAAAACGCCGTTTTCTATATAATTTTGCAAAATGGTATAATGGCTTACCCCGAGACCTCAAATTAACTCCGACTTCTTGTTTTCGGTCACGGATCAATAATCTTCTACGTAATAATAAAAAATAACTAATATACTATCTTTATTTGTTTTATAAACTTTACTGAATTTGAATGTGAACAGGGAACACAATGTAAAGCTGGATTTAAATACTTCAAAATAGGGTTAAGTGGTAGAGCAACTGCAGAATTTTTTTCTGCATTCTGCAACTGAGCTTCGCCCTACTAACTATTTATTCTTTTTTTTTGTTAACGTATGTATTCTCTTTTTTTTAATAATAAAGGCATATTATTATTATTATTATTTTGAATTTATCTAAGAGTAATTTTCTAGAAGTAAATCTTTTCATGTAAGGAATCGGCAGAAATTTTACTGTTACAATATCTTTTACCAAATTACATGAAATAAAAAAGTATGTAAAGAAAGTTTTGGTCCAGATAGCCCCACTGATAGGGTTAACTGGACTTAGTGG
Source organism: Agriotes lineatus (assembly GCA_940337035.1). NCBI lineage: Eukaryota > Metazoa > Arthropoda > Insecta > Coleoptera > Elateridae > Agriotes > Agriotes lineatus. The sequence continues at coordinate 28,023 of CALNHX010004383.1, forward strand.
TTGGGTTAACTGGACCATTTTACAAAATGTACTACAAATTTATCAAATATCCTTGGGACCAAATTTGAACATTTTTTTACATTGCCCAAGTTCTTATAAAATGCATCAACATTAGTCTTGTTGAAACTCGTGGCTCGATTTAATTATGTCTGCTGTGGGGTACGTAGAGATAAGTTATGGTGTTTCCTGAACTGAATCAGCTAGTCCTCTCTTGCCATTTTATTGTGTTCCCAATTGGGCCTGACCACCTTATTAGTTGCAACTGCAAATTCTTATGCCAGACGTCTTGTTGACATTTTGGTTAAACCATAATGGATATTGGATGACGTTTTTATATATTTCACAAGCAAAAGCTCTTCTTCGATGGTAAAAACGTGCAAATGTTTATTTTGAGGACGAAAGTTAACTTTGTTTGGGTCATCTGCTGCTCTAACTTAATCCACATATCGTTTTAATGTACTTTGTGGTACCCCAGTACTTGTTGATGCCTGTCTATCGGTGAAATCACTATAAACAATTAATTTTACTGCATTTTGTAATTCCTCTTTTGAATAAGAACTACTCTCAGTGGTGCGTTTGCGATTTCTCGACATTTTCTACAAAGAAAAATTAAAATGGGGTTAACGGAACCGGTTCACTTAACCCCAGACATTAAAGGTTTGGGTCCCTGGTGGTGTAGCTTGAACAAACGTCCACGTACGATCAGCAGAGTTAAGCTGGTCAGAACTTGGATGGGAGTTCCACGGCTGCTTCTCTCGGCGCCTCGTGATACGGCTGTCACGAAAATAGTTGGTCCCGGATGTCATAATAACATTATGACAGTCGTTAGTGGGGTTGGAAGTCTCCATAAAATAATTGGCCTAACGGCTGTTGGTTGAGTGCAAAAAAAATTGTTTTTAAATAAAATTAAAAAATTAACACCAAAACACATGGCAGTTCTACATGCATGTTCCCCGGGACCCCCTACATTCTTGCACCTTCGCTTTGTACGAGATTTTTGGCAATAAAATACTAATATCAACATATATCAACTTAAACTTACTCTTCCACAAATTACTCTTACAATAAAAAAAATATGTAGCAAAAAATAATTACTCTTACCTGTCAAATTTGAAACAATTTTTTGGCTTCGCTTAATTGTTTCGCCATTTACCAATTTATTTCAGGCTTAACCTGTATATTTTTATTTGAATTATATATCCTTTGCATTTCGAATTCGTAAATTTTCCAAAGCAGCTTATTTTGTACCTGTATCGAGTTCCTTTCGTTTGCGCTATCTCTTATCAGAGTCCGAGTCTTTCTTTGGGCACGAATTTTTCGTACCTGGCACTTGCTATTTTGGGGCCCGCCGTCTCCGGCGTGGTTAAACAATGTTCAAGTCAAATTACGTGCGCTCAACCAATTTCTATGAGCTTTGTGTTTCTAAGGGCTGATTAAGATCAGGTACGATTGCGCTTTTCTGTCTTATTATCCCTATAATAATTACATTTTTTCTTAGCTCTTAAATAATAGTTTTAACCCAAGAATTTGATCGGGAAGGCAATGCCGCCGCCCAGTTATAATTTTCCACACCGGCTAATGCTTTATTCACCTCTGTCGTTGGGAATGTTGTGCTGCTACGATTACGGATGCATCCAAGGTGTTTATAACCACGTGGTGTAGCAACCCCTGACCAACATCTTTTCCCTGAGTAGAGGTTAGTGCCAAAAGCTACTATTGACCGGCTATTCCACGATTACGTTGTGTTAAATTATTTTCTACACCTGAACTTTTATTCTAAAATTATCATTCTTAAAATCTGCATTTACGCTTACTATCATTATAAATCTGTAAAGCTCAATTTTATACATGCTCTTGTATGTTCATATTTAAACTTTTACGCAAATATTTAATTTTGATTAATGTAGTTGCAATTTTTGATGTGTATTGACCCGTTGTTAGGGGAGCATTCACGCTTTTTGATTTCAATAACCTAAAAGGGTTTTATTAAATGAATGAGGTATGCATATCCCACGAATGTTTTTTGTTAAAGTTATTAAAATAACCCGAAAGGGGTTCTTAATTTTATGCGTGTCGCAACCTTCAGTTTACGTACACAATTTTGTTCTAACATTATTTGCATTTTAATTATTCAGATTATTTATTACTGACACTTTTTATTGATTATTAATTAAACGTTAGTCACTTTAGTTTATTTTCTCTTATTATTCGAAATCTTTTGATCTCTGGCGCCCATTTCCTTTTCCTTTTTTGAAGACATTCCAGGGTACACAGCTGATGATTTGAACCTACGATCCAAGGCCGCCGAAATTTAAGCTAGCTAGGGCCATCGCGGTGAGTAAAGAGTTTTCAGAGCTGCCGTGGTGTATAAACTGTAGGGGGGTTGATCTGCGATTTTTACTACCATTGCTTAATTTTATTAATTAATCGCAGGTCGGCTTCTTTATTATTTCAAATTTCGTTTTTATTTTGTGGAACTAACACGACCTTTGCTAAGTCAATCATACATCCACAGTAGTGCCAGTAATAGGGACTCCAACTGAAATTTTTGGTGGAAAATTTAAACAAACTAAATTAATTTGAATCCAACGGTCCAGTTAATCCCAAGGTTCAGTTAATCCCGAACTCCCCTACAATCTACAATATGTGAACACTTGGCTTCTGAGATTCCTGCCTTTATAAGATAAATTGATGAGGTGATTTTTACGTTTAAGTTCAGTAGTGCTGTTTCTATCACTTCGTTGGGGATAGTTGGGCAAACATTGGACAGGAAACAAATGTTTTAATCGGTTCGTATTTGATGAATCAATTATCTGTAATATAATCGGACTGTTTTTTAACTTTTAACCTGATATACCAAACAAGATATGCCTTTTTATGTTATTTGTTGCCAATTATGAAGCACCTACTAATCTCATTTTCATAAGTAAGCACGTTGTTTTGCTGTATAATTCTCTACAAATGTAAACTTTATTGTAGTTTTGAGAAAGGAATAAAGTTTCCGAAATATTGCCATTAGATGAAAGAGTTTTCTTTTGAATTGCTGCTCTGAAGGACGAACCCGAATTATTTATTATATTGTTTATCAATCAGTCGTTCGTTACTTTATCGAAGTTGGTTAATACGTTGCTTAAATGGCCAAAGCAGTAAAAACGGCCAATGTTAAATCGATAGAATCATTTGGTTTTGTTGATATGAGAGACTCCACAATTACCTAATATTTTCTGTGCGGTGTGCGCTTGTGCTAGGAATTCTTCTTATCGTGTTGTAGAGCAAGGGGACTTCCCCGAATTTTTCCGTGATACAAATTCTCTAATGTCTATATTTGAAGTGCAGAATTGTGATATAAAGTCCCACTTATCGTGTATATTTTTTCGAAAATAGCTCAATTAACTTTGTCGGGCAAGCATACATTTTGAACTAAACTTTCTATTTATCCCATTTTACGAAAAATCACCTATGCTGGCAACGCTGGCAGCACTGGCCAGAATTTCTTTCCCTGCCACTCTGCCAACCTAAAAAACGAAAATCTCTAAAGAACGGGAAGGATGTCGCAGTGGGTGGGAGTGATTTATCTCAGTTATCGATAATAATTTAAGTTGATCTTATTTTCGATAATGTGCCAATCATAACCGAATGCAAAAGTGTAACTCTATGTAGGCACAAATGTGAGCCTCACTTGATTCAAGCTACAAATATATACCAATTTTTGGGGTTATAAGTTCAAAACAAACAGTACAATTTCCAGGAGAGATAATTCTCTCGATGTTTATCATGTAGGATAACCACTACAGGTAGAATAGATCTTCGTAGACGACAATAATACCATGGAAAGGGCCCCGCACAAAGGATAAAACTCCTTGACCAGAACCACCAGTTTCTCCAAAAGATGCTGTGTACCGTGATAACAATCCATGTGTAGAGTAGAGCTACTATGTTATTAAGAATGAAACATATCAGTATTGGAGTAACGATGGTGGCTACCATTTTAATGGTAGAGAGCTCAACATTATGTGTTCGAAAAAATGCGTCGTGTGCTTATCAGGTATCGTCGAAGTACTCCAGTGTAAAGAACATGTTTTAAATCACCTATTTTGTTATAGCTATGGAAAAACGAAAGCGAACAAGCAGAGGCATGCCAAATGACGTATTACAAGCTAAATAGCAGAGAATGTGGGGCACTAAGTTTTGAAGATACAACAATAGACATTCATAATAAGTTAGGCAACGCAAGATTGTATGCCTACGTTACTGAACAGTATAGGCAAACCATGTTTAAAGTCAGTTTTACAAACATAAAATGGAGAAGTAAGTATCTACCAAACCTTGCAGCGTAAATGTGCAATTGTTAATTTAGGAGCGCTGCTGAGATTCTCGCGGATGGGAATGGAAGACGAAAGGAATACTTGCAGAAGGTTCAACATATGGGAAAACATAACTGTGCCAAATGCTTCTGCATTAACCTACGATTGTAACTGGTCTAGTGGCCAATACGAAGGTCAAGATTACTCGTTGGAGTATGAATTTAGCCTACCAGTAGTTGCCTACACAAGATTTATTTTCCGAGTGCCCTTTTTTGATAATTTCGGTAAAGACTAAAATCCTTCAGGCTGTAGGTACAATACTTAACGAATTTGTTATAGTTCACGCAGTGAATGTGAAGTCGTTGCAAATTTTTACTTATTTGGATGTGACCGACTCCGACTTTTTGCATTTGCACATCCAAACCGCTCCTCGAAGGTACAACATCACAGGGTACCTAGTGGAGGTGATTAGAGAACGCAGCAACATTTCCACCCGCCTAACGGTGCAAATTCTGAGGGCAAATGAAGCAATAGATGGAGAAATTGTCTTTCCCTATCCCACCTGGAACGAATTTGGATATTTTTACTTCAATGTCTCGCCCATTAGTGATGTGTGTGAGGAAAACACTTGTATGAAAAGCTCCACACCTAAAATTTTTATGGGCCGCAAGAAGAGTTCACTGGTGATTGGCATTGTTGGTGCCAGCGTCATTGTTTTCGCCCTGTTTTACGCCATGTTTTTCTGGAATAGACAAAAGAACGCAAATAAAGGTATGTACTCTTGATCCGTTTCGCTATTACTTTATAGGTGTAATTAAAAATTGATAAAACATTTTGAGATAAACAGTTGAGGTAGAAAGAGAAGAGCAATGAAATATTTCACTTTATTTTACTATAAGACATCAAATATCTAGTTTAGCCAACATTTATAATATTTGCCACGTTCTTTCTGCTTGAACTGTTTTTCTGAAAATGATATGGACTATACACAGTATTTTATAAAATATAAGTACTGGAAGTCCCAACTTGCCTGTTATACAGTTATGTCCGCTTATAACGAACCTCTAGGGACCATCAAAATTGGTTCGTTATATCCGGAGTTCGTAATTGGTGAAAAATTGTATATACTCCGCTTTTGATTGTAACACAGCACCACTGATGGGCACATTTTTATGTCTGTTTAGTAAACCACTTCGGAAGACAGGGGTCCAGTTCATTATGAGTGAATTTTTTAATTTTCTTTTATAGTATTTGGCCTTTTATGAGCGTAATTAGTCAGTATTGTTTCTCTTTCTTTCCAAATGGTGCCAACCGTCATTTACTCAGAGCCGTTTCTGAACGTAGTTCACTTTGTTTCACTTCACTTACATACGAGCTCTAGAGTCCATTAAGGACCTTGGCTTTTTCTATAACTTTCCTCCATTCTTTCCTTTCTCTTGCTATTTTTTCCCATTGATCCACTTTCAGCATGTTAAGATCTTCTTTCACATTTTGATACCATTCTTTTTGTGGTCGTCCTCTGCGGTTTCTGCCTTCAGGTATTTCTCTAAAAATTCTTATCGGAGTTCTGTTCTCGTCCATTCTGTGTACGTGTCCCAGCCATCGTAATCTTGCCTGTTTTATTATGCTTATGATTGTGGTATCTTTAAAGAGTATGTATATTTCTTCGTGTGACCTTCTCCTCCACTCTCCTCCTTCTTTAACTCCTCCGAAGATCCTTCTTAAGATTTTCCTCTCCCAGGTTAATAGTTTTGTTATGTAAGCTTAGTTTAATGTCCACACTTCACTACCGTACACTACTGTGGGTCTTATTATTGTTTTATATATCCGCACCTTTACTGTTCGTGAAACATTTTTACTTTTTAGCACTTTATTTAGGGACGCTGCACATCTCATGCCTAAGGATATTCTTCGTTCGATTTCGTTGTCTGGATCATTTGAGAATTCTGTACCTAAGTATATAAACTCTGTTACTTGTTCAAAACTATACTTTTTGTCTTTCAAGTCACCGTTTATAATGAGGTTTGTCAAATTATTGGGATTTCTTGCAGCTGTTACTAAGTATTTCGTCTTTGGTTCATTAATTTCTAATCCATATCTTCTGGCTTCTTTTTCTATCTTCCTAAAATTTATTTTTAGTTCATGTTGCGTCCTTGCTAATATGGTTAAATCATCAGCATAGGCTATTATTTGGGATGCACTTTTTATCACGTTCTTCTTACTCTCTATTTTACAGTTTCTTATTATTTCCTCCAAAGCAATATTGAAAAGTGTGGTCGATAGTGGGTCTCCTTGTCTTAGCCCAATTTTTGTTTCAAACTTTTGCGTTATTCTTCCTTGAATTTTCACTTGGCTCCATGTTTCTTTCAGTGTAGTCTCTACTAAATTTATTAGATATTCAGGACATTCTAGGTTTTTCATTGCTTGTATTAGTTTTGGTCTATTGATCTTGTCATATGCTTGTTTAAAATCTATAAAAAGAATATGTATTACTATCGCCTTCTTTTTTGTCTTCTCATGTATTTGCCTTAACGTAAATAACTGGTCTGTTACAGATCTTCCTTCCCGAAAACCGCATTGATATTCACCTATCTCTGTTTCTGCCCACTTTCGGAGTCTGTTGTTTATTAGAGTAGCGAAGATCTTGTATGTCACATTTAATAGAGATATCAGCCTATAGTTACTGCAGTTGAGAGGGTCTCCTTTTTTATGAATGGGGTTAATTACTGCTTCCTTCCAACCTGTTGGCATTCTTCCCGTTTTCCATACTTCACATATTATTATATATATTCTTTCTATTAACTGTTTTCCTCCATATTTTATTAGCTCTCCTTGTATATTATCGTTCCCTGGACTTTTATTATTTTTCATGTTTAATATTATTTCCGTGCATTCTTCTATTGTTGGTATGTCCGCTTCATTTTGTTGTGTCATTTCTGTCTTTGTCAAGTTACTGTTATCCTGCTGGTTCCCCTCTCCTCCCACTGTTTCTTGATAGTATTCTTCCCATCTTCTCATTACTCTTTCTGTTCCCCCTATTAAATCTCCGTTTTTGTCCTTACAAATATTTATTTTCGGTTGGTACCCTTGTAATTCCTATCTTCTTATAAAATGTTTTAATGTCGCTTTTTCTGTAATTTTCTTCTATTTCTTTTATCATATCTTCTTGATATTTTCTCTTTTTATTTCTATATAACTTCTTTGCTTCTTTCCTTAGCTTCTTAAACTGCTCTTCATTAGTTGCTGTTTTCTTTTTTAGAAATCTCTTCTTCGTTTCACTCACTAACTCTGACATTTCTTCGCACTCTTCATCATACCATCTATTTTTCACTAGCTTCTGCTGCGGTATTGTTTTCCTTGCTGCACTATGAATTATTTCTTTTATCTCATTCCATTGGTCGTCTGTTGTTTTTGCCGGTTCTGTTATTAGTGCCTTTTCCACTTCTTGTTGGTATTGTTCTATTTTTTTGGTGTTCTGTAACAGGTTTATATTCCACTTTCTATCTCGCTTTATACAGTAGTTTTCTTCAGTGATTTCTTGGTTAACTTTCGCACATACTAGGTAATGGTCTGCATCCATTTCCGCCCCTCTTCTACTTTTAACGTCTTCAATGATTGCAGAATGTTTTTCTTCTATCAAGAGATGATCTATTTGATTGATTGTTTTTCCGTCGGGGCTTACCCATGTTCCTTTATATATCTCTTTATTCATTAAACATGTTGCTTAAATTTTTAATTTTTTATCCATTGCGAAGTTTACTAGTCTTTGTCCATTTTTGTTTGTCTTTTTGTGTTTACTGTACTTTCCTGCTACCGGTCTATTTCTTAATTCTTGGCCCACCTTAGCATTGCAGTCTCCTATCACAATTTTAATATCGTATTTTGGTAAAGTTTCGTATAAGTCCTCCAATTCGTCGTAAAACTGGTTCTTTCCCTCATCCTCTGAATCTTCAGTAGGGGAATGAATGTTAATAATGCTTATCTTCCTTTGTACCCCTCGTATTCGTAAGTAGCTTATCCTTTCATTAACTTTCTTGTAGTTCATTAAGTTCATTATTCTTCTTTTGTTGATTAAAAAGCCGGTACCTAACCTGTTTTGCAATCCTCCTCCGTTGAAAAATATAAAGTCCTCTAAATTCGTAATAGTTTCATTTTTAAGTTGGTTTCTTGTATTGCTAATATTTCTATTTTATATTTTTTCACCTGCTGTACAAGTTGCTTTAACGCTCCTTCATAGTTTAGGCCCCTCACATTCCACGTTCCTAGTTTCCACTTGTGGCCTTTGTTTTTATTTTGTTTATCCTCTTTTCTTCTTACGTTAGCATAGTTGCCCACTCGTTCTTGTACGTAGTTCACTTTGTTTCACTCCACTTAGCAAACGTTTAATAATTTCGTATTTTTATGTGACGTAAAAAATTTACGTTTTTATTTATGAAGCTCATTCGTGGTTGTAACGAACCTGCACGGAGCTAGATTAAAACTGATTTGTGCTGTTTCTACCTACTTACGTATACTTATTTATTTACACGTACGGGTACGTAACTTTGTGATTAACTGCGCAGCACCGCACGCATGTACATACAGAGTGATTTTTTAAAAAATGAATTGCAGCAGGCCCTCGATAGCCTGAATCAGTTGGAAGTCTATGTCTAATTGGAGATTTGCAGGTTAATTTTTGCATCAGTATAATCTATTCCATCTTTAAAAAAACGATAGGTTGCCATGCTTTTCTTTTCCTAAATTGGCAGTACTAAGGAAAGCAGTAGTTATATTTCATTTCTTTGTGGTGGCAAACTTTTTATAACTAAATTTGAAATGCCGTGTTGCCAATGCTACCAAACCAAAAGACAAGAAAATATGTGAATAAATGTCATTACGACACTTAAGTGATACTGTAAGTGATTATTGTGAAAAATTTAATAAACAGCATGCACAATGTTGTGTCTTCGGCGACGAAAGCAGTGTGTTAAAGTGCTACACACATTTCAGACGATATAAAACCGATCTAAGCAATTATCAAATTATTAGTAGATTGATGAACATTTTCAACGTGAGTACACTGAATTCCTATCCCATAAATGAATTTTCTTAAAAAGTGCATCATTTATTTATAGGTAAGAAGATCTGTTATCTATTCTATAATTACTAAAAATAATGTAGCACATTATGGCAACATCGGGCATTCTGAACCTTCAAAATTCCTAACCTAACTTTACCGCAGTTTTGTCAGTTCATATACAGAGTGATATCTGTCAGATTGTCATGGCCAACCATCGTTTTTTTAAAGATGGAATAGATTATATGTGTCAGATGACAAACAAAACCTAACCTCAAATTTGATATAGACTGACACCATATATATAATACACATATATTGCTAGTAGGGCCTCGGAACGCCCGAAAACATTACGGCGCCGACATAGTTTCACTTAGAGTATAACGCGTCTCGTGCGCATGCATGAGAATTCGAACTCCGCCTTTAGAAGCGAATTTTAAACTTGACCACTTCCCCATTGGGCGGACGACGCCGCCGCGCTTGCACACAGCTCACCATTATACATTGAAGAGTTGGTTGTCTGTCTCACTTCCTTCGTGAGTTTCCCACTCATAGCCGCTAGCAATATAGTAAGTATTACATATATGACTGACACTGCACTTCAGTACTGCCAACTGATTCAGGCTATCCAGGGCTTGCTGCAATTCAGTTTTTAAAAAATTACTCTGTATTTACTTCTTAAATGGGAGATGTCTCGTTTTCTTTAGGATAAGTTCGTTATAAGCGGTAATTTCTGTAGTTTGATTCGTTTTATCCAGAAGTTTGTTGTATATGGGTTCGTTAAAAAACTGCAAAAACTAACGTGTACCTTATGGACGTTTTGATGGTACTTTTCAATTTATTCGTGAAAAGTGGGAGTTTGTTAAAAGCGGGTTTGTTATAAGCGGACTAGATTAGATATAAAACATTATCTTAAACAAAAGTGGTAGAAAAACTAAAAATGTTTTGTTTTATGGATCAGATAGTCTGCTACTTTTGTTTTTGTTTAAGAAATGGGAGTTGTTGGTGAGAATTAACTTCCAGAATTATTGGCCTGATTTTGTGATAATATAATTTAAGATATCTCAATTATTGGTAACGGTCTATACTAAACTGTCTAGAAATGGCCTAAATCAAGAATATTCTAATTAGTCGATTGCCATTCATAAACCAATACAATGGCCTTCGTGCTCCCCTGATCTGACCCATTCGATTTTTTCTTATAGGGTCAAATGAAAGCTATAGTCTATGACACCAAGCCTGCTATCTTAGACGAATTACAAAGCCAAGTAGTGGATGCTTACAGAAATATTCATCCAGAAATCTTTCGAAATGTCGCCAACAGACATGTTCTACAAAATTTTGAAAAATGTATTTCTGCTAATGGATGTATCTTCTCTCTGTCGAGTCCTGTACTATGTAAAAACTAGCCAAATCATAATGGAATAAATATTCAACATTAATACAATTTTTTTCAGAATACAATGAAGGATTACTTAGTATTTTTGAAATTACGGTTTTACACCCTTCTACAAATGTCTTGAAACAAGTTTCGTATTTAGCTTGTTAAAATCAAATTTTTGTGCTTAGCATATACATCATAGTAATAGGGGGTAACTAACAATAAGGGACTTTTTTCTTAAATCGCTTAGGTTCGAAACATGCGTTTGTGAAATTTAAAAAAAAAACACATTTCCATTTATAGGTTGGAATTGAAATTGTAAGATTGAGGGGCAGTAACCCTGAGCCTTAAAGACCAAAACAGAAACCTAAAGAGCCCTATAATTTAATTGACTTTGATATAATCGTACCCTCCTTTTCCAACGGGTTCTATTATTCGTATATGGAGTGTTTCTAAATCATTAAACTTTTACTGTCCAGTATTCGTAATCAATAGGTTTATGTTCCATGTAATCGCCTTTAAAAATATATGTTACGTTAAGACTGATAAAAATGAGATTATGTGTTGTGATATTGTAATAGTGTATTAAGTGCTCGTCCATTAAACTAGCTATTTAGCATTAAATGCATTCAAATATAGTTTAGAATTACTTTGAAATTATTTTTGTAGTTATTTAATGTGATTTTACGTTGATGCTGCATATTACTTATTGTAATTTTTAAGATTACCTTGAAATTTCCTTGAAAAATATGCTGACTAAATGCATCTCTGTATTTTTAATGTGATTATCATTCACTGTGATGTCTTAGTTTGCCAATTTGTTTGCGTTGCACAAAATGTTATTTTGTATCTATCTTTAATAAATTTTATTTTTTGTGTTGAGAAGAATTATTAATTTTCGTGTAAACTTGCCATTTTTTAATAAACTAGAAAAAAGTTTGATGTATTTGTTCATAAAATTCGTTCCAAATCAATTTTTCTTGAGTTAGCAATAGTGGTTTTAAAGGACTGTGGAAAATTTTAATACTCTAAAGTTGCAATAGTTATGCATATGTAATACACTGTTCTTCTCATTTAATTAGCTATTATAATTATAATGTATACTAAAACTCAATAAAACTTTAGAGCAAGTAAACTATTTCAAATTTCAACGTTACTATAGGTTAGGGGATCCACCGTTTAGTGACTCTCAATAGCAATTAATTTAAACAATTTAATACGCTAGACAACACCAATAAAGCAAATAGAATAATAATACTTTGTTTTAAACAAATAGTCAATATGCAATAATGCGTAGAGACACCTATAAAGACATTTTTGTGTCTCATTTATTTCTGGTGTTTATCACAACACAATTTCACGAAAATTGATTCCTAGTCTTGTCGGATTTTTCAGTGGGATACCCTGCATATTTTTCTATTTTTGGAATGTAGAGATGCTTCTGCGTATGATTGTTAGGACAAATTAAAAAAATTAAGCCATTTTTATTTTTTAATGTAGTGATGAGAAATTCGTATAATTTTTTTTATACCTTGCTTCTATAGAATAGTTAAATGTAGCTTTTTCATACAAAGCTAACGATTTATACAACACCAAAATCATCTACTTTTTTTTTATGCAACTACTGGTTCTTTGCGGCAAACATGACAGTACTTAGATTAAAAGTCATACAATGTATTAAATATACAGGGTGTTTCAGGAGGAAAGGGAAATATTTAAGGAGGCAATAGTTTGGGTCATCACAAGTAAAAAAGTTCATATGAACATGTGGCCAATTCTCAACGGTTAATGAGATATTCAAGTTGCTAAGGTGATTATTAAATGATTTACTAACACTTTTAGAGGATGTTCCATTGAACATTCGGTATGATATGCTTTACCAACACGACGAAGCTTCACTGCACTGTGCTTGTGACGTGTCAAAATTCCTGAATCAAACATTCCCAAATCGATGGATCGGTCGTGGTGGTCCGATTCATTGGCCAGCAAGATCCCCAGACTTTAATCCGCTGGATTATTGCTTATGGGGATGGAAAAAAGCGAGGTGTACGAAATAAAAGTGGATACACGGGAAGCATTGATGGATCGAATCTTTGTAATAAATTATCAAAATTAGCAGTTTGTGTAGCATTTTTCAAACAGATTTTAATCTGTAACTATGCAAAATGTGATACATGTTTATAGGAACTTGTGATGACCCAAACTATTGCCCCCTTAAATATTTCTCTTTCCTCCTGAAACACCCTGTATACAGATTGTCCGAAATCAGTTTTGAACATAGGAAATTAAGGAGTGCGACAAGGAAGACATAAACAAAATGAGTAGTAAGACAAAGAGAGAATGTAATCATGGATGGGTAAATTTTTAAACTAAAATCAAGTCAATGAAACAAACAAACACTTCTGTCAAATAGTTTATCTGTCATTAAGAGTATAAAGTGAGGTTTAAATAATTAAAATAATTATGTGGATAATAAACAATAGTATCTTTGTCCTGCTACTCATTTTGTTTATGTGTTCCGTGTCGCACTCATTAATTTCCTATGTTTGAAACGGATTTTGGACAATCTGTATATCGAGTGAAAAAAATTACCATTGTTTACACTGCACTTTATAAAACTACATTTGAACTACAATTAATTTATTAGTTCATATGACTTTAACACAGTCTAATACAGTCGCGGCCAAAAAAAACAGGACAGCGTTTTTGACCTAATTTTCAAAATGCAAAAATAAGTGCTGACTCTGACAATTCCAATTAATAAATGTCATCAAAAGTCATTGTTTAGATCTGAATACTGACTTTTGATTACATTTATTAATTAGAATTGTCAGAGTCAGCACTTCTTTTTGCATTTTGAAAATTAGGTCAAAAACACTGTCCGGTTTTTATGGCTGCGACTGTATATATTATCACAGCATTTCAGGCCTGAAGGCCTATAGCTTGGATGCGGGTTCTCCACAGCTTCCGGTTTCTTGCTATAGTTTCCCATTCCTGAAGGTTGAACTGGTTAGTGTCCTCATTTATATTATCCAACCATGTTTTCTTTGGCCTCCTTCTTCTGTTTTTTCCTGGTAATACTGCGTTTGTTGCGGTTTTAATTATGTTGCTTTCTGGTAGGCGTGTTATGTGTCCTAACCATCTGAGTCTGCTCTGGGTTATAACTAGAGCGCGGATTAAAAAGCATTTATTTTTGGAGAATAAGCGCTTATAATAAGCTTTTAAACCTGAAAAAAAGCTAAATACAAACACAGTGCAACAAAAATATTAAATTTTATTACTGCATATAGTTGATAGACGGTTAATTTTCCTGTGAAAAATATTGCCTGCGGTTTGTTAAAATATTCTTGTAAATAGAGAAACTTCTCTCCACGTCTATCGATGTTATTGGTACATATTTAAATGCATTAAATGGAATAGCAAAATTATCGACCGGTTCTCTTCTTAATAATTTTGTCATATTAGCAAGTGTTTGAAGTCCTTCATTTTTCAAATGAACATCCTTTAATTTTTATTAACTACTTCTCCAATATGTCCACGCACATCCTGAACATGCTGTATGAAATCATCTACAACTTTTACCAGTAGATTTTTCTTTTCTAACTTTTGGATAGATTTACTTACTTACCAATAATTAGCTTTCAGGAATTCCAAATTTTGCCGTAAAAGTCATCCTTTAAAACTTCTTGGCACTCTTTAATTGATACTTCAGCAGTTTCAAGTAATAAATCACACACAAACCTTTTAAATTGTTCTATATGTTCTGCGTAATGGATGGCTGCTTTTAACCGGGTGCCCAATCTAGTGAGAATGGGTTTCGGCAGTAAAGGAACATTTGGCAAATGGTCTTCAAAAACAGAAAAAAATTCTTTCCGTTTTTAATTAAAAGATTAACACGCGGAAATTGAAGTTTTCTTGTCTTCGAGCTAATCCATGTGCAAGGCATGTACAGTAGATCATATTTTCGTAAAAAGCTTTCAAAACGCTGGCCACTTTGACCATGTAGGCTGCCGCATCAGTTACCATTAACAGTATTTTTTCATTAGGAACGCGATCTGGTAGGAATGAATTAGTTAAATTTTCTTGCACAAATCTAGCAATTGTTGAAAGATTTGTTTTTTGTAATTCTTTGCAATAAATCAAGAAGGCTCCAACCGATTTTTCATTATTTTATCGGTTTCAGGATATTAAGCCTTTGTTTACATATACAAAAGTAGGCTGGTAACTAGATCATAACTTATCTGTAGGGTTAAAGAATATTACCCTACATGGCAACCATAACCATATAGCAACCGATAAACTATTGAACAAATCACGGATGTTATGAATCATAACTGCCTTAGAAGTTTTAAAATCCTCGCTCTACGAGCTCGGATTTCAAAACATCTGCGGCAGTTATGATACTCATAACATTCCTAGATATGTTAATAGCTATAAAACACTGACAAGTAAATTAGCCATTACATTTTACTTCCTTTTACTATAAAGGAAGTATTGAATCCACCCCAAAAATTCGAAATTGAGTTTTCAACAGATCTTCACGGTTTAGAGTCCCCTGAACCCAAAAAACATATTTTTTTTTCATTGGCACACACAGAGTCTGTCTGTGTGTCTGTCTGTCTGTGAACAGAATATCTCAAAAACTAAAAGAGGTGTGACGTTGAAACTTCATATATAAGTTTTGTGTACTATGTAGATGTGACAGCAAGCTTTTGAAGAAAATCGCATAACCGGAAGTAGGTGTTTACTCTTGTGATTTTTCAGTTTTTTTCGATTTTTTCAAAAACGGCTCCAACGATTTTTTTCAAACTTCACATTTTTATTACACTTTTAATGTGTATTGATGTGAGATAGGTGATTTTCCATTTGAATACTTCTAAAATGGGTTTCTCTTGTTTTTTACTTCCTTTTACGATAAAGGAAGTATTGGATTCACCCCAAAAATTCGAAATTGAGTTTTCAACAGATCTTCACGTTTTAGGGTCCCCTGATCCCAAAAAACATATTTTTTTTCATTGGTCTGTGTGTCTGTCTGTCTGTCTGTCTGTGTGTCTGTCTGTCTGTGTGTCTGTCTGTCTGTGAACAGAATATCTCAAAAACGAAAAGAGGTATGGCGTTGAAACTTCATATATAAGTTTTGTGTACTATGTAGATGAGACAGCAAGCTTTTGAAGAAAATCGCATAACCGGAAGTAGGTGTTTACTCTTGTGATTTTTCAGTTTTTTCCGATTTTTTCAAAAACGGCTCTAACGATTTTTTTCAAACTTTACATTTTTATTAAATTTTTAATGTGCATTGACGTGAAATAAGTGATTTTCCAGTTGAAAACTTCTAAAGTGGGTTTCTTTTGTTTTTTTTAAATTTTTTTTATTAACTCCTATTTTAAATGGAACACCCGGTATATTATTACATTTTTGAATTCTGCTTAAGATTTTAGAGAAAATTTGTCTCTTCAACTAACGCTCTATTTTGTACCGTTTTTGTAGAATTCGTAATTTTTGAAAATTTTTGACAAATGCTTAAAAATTAAAAATTAAATTTTTGACTAATTATATGATCACTGTAAAAGGAAGTTGTGTGAGTGTATCACACCAAATTTTTTTTCTATTTTTTTTGGTTGACTCCCATTTTAAATAGAACATCCGGTATATTATTACATTTTTGAATTCAGCTTGAAATTATAGAGAACATTTTTCTCTTCAAGTAACGCTCTATTTTGTACCGTTTTGGCAGAATTTGTAATTTTCAAAAATTATTGACAAATGCTTAAAAATTTAAAATCAAATTTTTGGCCAGTTATAAGATCACTGTAAAAGGAAGTTGTATGCGTGTATCACACCAGATTTTTTAAAATAAATCTAGTTAATGGAACCTAACCCCGTTTTTATCATTTATGTGTTTACTTGCGCATCGCCGTTTTGCGCTTCGCGGCATTCTTCTGGAACGTAACCCCCGCGAACGGCGAGGTCTGCCTGTATATTTTGATTTAAATGATAATTTTGAACTTAGATTGATCAATTTTTTTCTGTGGGGCACCACACACGATACACTTGAGCACCACAACTATAAATTTGCAAGTAGTGTTTTTCACAACAAATGTTTTTCAAGGCAAAAGACGAATGTAGTTCCTTGCAATTTTGCAGAAATCACTGCATGCAATATAATAACTTGATGTAGAAAACTTAAAATGCACATCGTTTTTTTGTCACAATAAATATTTGAGTTTGACATTTCATGTGTCATTCATAACAAGGTGCAATAATGGTAAGAATCTAGTTTAGCGACCAACTCCGATCGAAATGTGCTATACACCATTCGACGCGTCTCGTCGAGCTGAACAATATTGCTGCTGGGGACATGCGGGGCAGACCAATGGTTACTGAGATACAGCACTATAAAGTTTTTTTTTATAAAATTTTTTTCGTGGGAAACACTCTGGGGCCTTCGGCGCGGGGCGCCGCGTAGCGTACCTTACCGAAGGCTAATAACAAGTCACACTGCGCGCCACCTAACCTAACCTTACATAACCTAACCTTACCTAACCTAACATAACCTAACCTTAGCTAACCTAACCTAACCTGACCTAACCTACCCTAACCTTACCTAACCTTACCTAACCTAACCTTACCTAACCTAACCTAAACCAATGGTTACTGAGATACAGCACTATAAAGTTTTTGAAAAACGCCCCCCAGCCATAAGCAAAATATATACGAAAATAAGAGACCATCCGACCGAATATTAATTGCAAAGCGTGAAAAAAAATTTTCTTCGTGGAAAACACTCTGGGGCCTTCGGCGAGGCGCCGCGCAGCGTACCTCACCGAAGGCTAATAATGAGTCACACTGCGCGCTACCTAACCTAACCTTACCTAACCTAACCTCACCCAACCCAATCCGACTCGACCCAACCCAAACCAACCCTACCTAACCCAACCCAACACACATGATTTAACATAAAGACATTTGAAGGCGAACGCGCCATAGACTTAGTGTGGGACATTTTAATCTTTACTGCCCCGAATGTCCCCAGCAGCAATATTGTTCAGCTCTACGAGACGCGTTGAATGGTGTATAGCACATGTCGATTGGAGTTGGTCGCTAAACTAGATTCAAGCCGCAATAATAAAAAATGTACGTTTTTGAAAAACAAAAAGAAGCATGTTGTTTTCTATACCTAGAGTGCTGTGCTTGCAATAGCAACAAGGATAGAGTATATTCGTATTCTGTATTACAGAAGAAGATAGCACGAAAAAAGGATGTTACATATCTTGGCACATAACCGTATGTAATATATTAATGCTGTATTTATATTTATATCCTTCAAAATCACTGGTTATAACTGTGATTATTTCTATGTCTTTAAATAATTCTTTTATTTCTTCATTGGTTCTTCTTCTCCAGTTTCCATTTTTGTTTTTTCACCATATATTTTTCTCAGAATTTTTCTTTCAAACACCTCCAAGTTCCTCTTGCTTTCTTCTGTGACAGTCCAGGTTTCGCCCGTGTAGGTCACTACCGGTCTTATTATTGTTTTGTATATATGAACTTTTGCTTTTTTATTAATGTTGTTATCATTAACACTTTGTTTAATGCTCCGGCACATTTTGTGCCAGCTGTAATCCGTCTTTTTATTTCGCTGTTACACTCTCCTTTACTTGTTATTTCTGTTCCAAGGTACACTACACTAGTTTTTAAATTTAATGTATATTCGATGTTATTATCGCTTTTTATTTTTATGTTAAGGTTGTCTGGTGTGTTGGTTTTTCGCAGGATCATGTAGCAGGATTTATCTTGGTTTATTTCTAGACCTACTTTCCTTGCTGCTTTTTCAAACTTGCTTGTAATTAATTTTAGTTCTTCTTTTGTTCTTGGTAGTATCACTACATCATCAACGAATACTGGTAATTGGTATGAGTTTTTCAAAATAATGGTTTTTTTTTATTTTGCTTTCTCTTATTATGTTTTCGAGAGTTATAATATTTAAAGTTGATGACAATGGATCGCCTTGTTTAGCTCCTGTATTGCTTTGAAAGCCTTCCGATAGTTGTCCTTGATAGGTTACTTTATTCGTTGTTTCTTGTAATGTCATATAAGTAAGTTAATTGTATAAGTTTTCTTTTATCTCTAAATTTTGCATTGCTTGGTAGATCTTTTCTCTTTTTATCCTGTCGAAAGTCTGTTTAAAGTCTATGAATGTTGCATGAATTGGGATATTTTTCTTTTTGCATTTTTCTTGTATTTGTCGTATCATAAACATGTGATTTATTGTTGATTTCCCACTTCTAAATCCCGCTTGGTATTGTCCTATTTTGTTTATGATGTTGTCTTTTATTCTGCTGTTTATTAGTTTTGCCAGTAGTTTATAGGTTACATTTAGGAGCGTAACTGGGCGATAATTTGCTGGGTTTTTTGTGTTGCCTTTCTTGTGTATAGGATAGATCAACGATTGATTCCATTCTGTGGGCATAGTTTCCTCTTTCCAAATTTGTTTAAGAAGTCCATGTAGTCTTTTTAGTAGTTCTTCGTTGCCATTTTTAATTTGTTCAATTATGATTCTATCTAAGCCTGGACTTTTATTATTTTTTGTTTTCCTTATCACTTCTATCAGGTCTTCTTCGGTTGGTTCATCTCCTTGTTGGTCGTTCCCTTCCTTTCGTAGGTATTGTTTGTTTTGCTTTTCGTTATTGGCTTGTGTCAGGATATTCTTATAATACTGCTCCCAGATACGTAGTATTCTTTTGGTTCCCACGCACCTTGCTGATTTTTTAGAGCAACTGTAGGTGTTTGATAACCTCTTCCTATAGTAGGTTTTTTTTCTATAATAACTCTCAAAGTATTACAATGTTGGTAGATATGTGATTAAAACGTTAGGAAATTTTTATACCTCGTGTTGGTAGAACTTTTTCAAAATTATGGTTGTGTCAATTTTGAATATCACAGTTTCTTAATTTGAACTCTTGACAAATTTCTTTTTTTAACATGGAATCATCATCATCATCAATAAAATCGGTTAAAAGAAGAAAACCAAGAAATATTTTAAATACAAAAATTAAGCAAGCGATATTAAATTATGACATATCTGTCAAAATGACAATCATTTTTTTAGTAGAAGAAAAGAACTAAAAATCTATGTACCAACATTATTAAAACTAGAGACCCTGCAGGAATGCAACTTATCCCCTAGAAAGTTGACCTTGAAAATTATTATAGAAAAAAAATGTACATTACCTCCTTTAGATTCTTGTAAAATAATTTTGTATTATTATTTTTAAAGTTTTCTTCCATTGTCTTCAGTTTTTTATTTATTTATTCTCTTTCCTTGTTTCTAATGAGGATTTGTTCTTATTTTTTTTTTGTATTGCTTTCTTGCAATCGTTGTCGAACCATTCTTTCTTTTGTTTGTGGATTGGAAGATTTAACCCTTCAGTACCCGTTTACGGTCTGTGGGACCGAGCAAACACATGATGCAGTATATTACTTAATGTTCTAGCGTTAGTTTACCGCCCATTTTACTACCTTCCTATATATTGCCATTGAAGATCCGTATGCAGTTTTGAGTTTGTGCGTGCAGTGGTTTAAAAGTTATTTATAATTTCGGTTTCAGAGACCGAAGCGGGTACCCGAGTTGTTTTTATTTTTACCTTTGATATTCGACTAATGTGAGAAGAAGGAAGTATTTTCTGCATTTTTAGTAACACTGTTATACTAAAACGTTATTATAGTCATGGCAGATTTTATGAGAAAGAACAGGCGCGACTAGAACAGACGATGCGAGATATAATAGCGGAGGAGGATGTCGATAACGCGTTTTATGATGATCTGCCATCGTCTGACGAAGATAATTTATTGAAAACTAGGGAAATGAACACTGACACTGAACATGAAATATCTGATTATGAAGACGTTAGTGAACAAGAAACTAATGCCATAAGATATCTCATTATTTTTATGGAGGTGGCAGAGGGTGTCGGTCTGTGAGACCGGTGCGGGTACTGATGTCTTACAATTTTGAACGGGTACTGGAGGGTTAAGGATAATTCTGTACTTAATATCATTGTATCTTTTATGTTGTTCCATTCTTCGTTCACCTCTTCTGATACCGATTTTGAGGTTATAATTTTTTTTGTTTTCTTCATAAATAGGTTGCTTATATTCTTTGCTCCAATTCGCTTTTTTCTTGTTTTCGTCTTCTTGTAGTCTGGGTTTTTTTTGTTTGAGTTTTGCTACCACCAACATGTGGTCTGAGTCAATGTCCGCCCCTCTGTAAGTTCTAAGTTCTCATGTTTAAGATTTGTTTCTCGTGTATTTTCCCCACTAATATGTGGTCAATTTGGTTATAGATCATCCTATTTGTGTTTATCCATGTTGCTTTATAAATATCTTTGCATTGTTTACGGGTGCTTTTGAAGATCATTTTTTTTGCTAACTGCGAAGTCAATTAATTTTTGTCCATTATCCTTAGTCTTATTGTGTAGGGTTTCTTTCCCGGCTATTTCCAAGGTGCGTTCTTCCAATTTGTGCGTTAAAGTCGCCTGTTTTGATTTTTATATCAAAGTTTGGTATATGTTTATTGCACTTTCTATTGTGTCGTAAAATTCCTGTTTTATGTCGTCATCTTTGTCTTCTATGGATGCATGGGCATCAAATATTGTCATTTTTCTGTACTTTCCTCTTAGTCTTAACAAGCATATTCTGTCACTGATCACTTTAAAATCTAGAATTTTTTTCTTTAAGTCGTCTTTTAATGTAAAGCCTGTGCCAAACCAATTTTTTTCCCTTTCTCCTAGACACCAAATATAATTTCCTAGACACCAAATATAATTTTCAAAATTTGTTATTGTTATTCCCTTTATATTTGTTTCCTGTACGGCTACTATATCTAAATTGTATTTGTTTAGTTCCTGAGCCAGTTGTTTCTTACTTCCTTCTTTGTTCAACCCTTTTTAGGTTATGTTTTTTCGGACTTTTTCCACTGTCTAGGGCAGGGGTCGGCAACCTTTTGGCAGGCAAGGGCCACATAGTGACAAAATGAAGTGAAGGCGGGCCGCACTTATTCATAATTTTGATAATAGGTATACTATGTATATCGGGGTGATATTAAAAATGCGAAAACATTGTATTTCAATTTTATTAATACGCAGGAACAATGACAAAAAAATTAGGAAATATAATAAAAATACGAGAACTATGTACAAAGTATATCTACCTACATATAACTGTACTTATACAAAATGTAGTGTGACTTTTGAGGGTGTATTTTAGTGGCTATTTGTTGTGTTAGCTTTCATGTTTGTAGTTGAAATTCGAAGAATAGCTCTCAAATGCTCATCTGTGAGACGAGAAGCATATTTATTTCTTCTGTAACTGAGAATTTTTTTAATTACTACTTTTGTATCACATTTCAGTGGCTACTTGTTTCAATAATTTCAAGGAACTACTGATTTTGAGAAAATGGTCATGTTAATTTCTTAACATTAAACTGCAGCAGGGTCGTTTCAGAATCCATGCTTTTAAAAAATTCGCGCCTTTCTAGGTTATAATTAGAAGTAAACCCAAACACCATCTTCTGCTAAGTGGTCAAGTGGAAATATGGAGCGAAAATAAATTCGCTCCCAAAAATGACGACGGCTGCCGAAGCGAAACCGAAGCGCTCTCGCTCAAGGAAGCGTTCAACGCAATCGCTACCTCAGCGCTATGCCGGCTGAACGCACCCACTCTGTGTCTGTGATATTACATACTTATTAAATGCACGCTCGCTTGAATTTTGCGCGCGCATGACGCAATTATTTAAATTTCAGGTAGGTATATAAGACTTTCATTTACAAAACAGTCGCGGGCCGCAAGACGGAGCGCCGGGGGCCGCATGCGGCCCGCGGGCCGCGGGTTGCCGACCGCTGGTCTAGGGTGTAAATCACACAACGTTTCGGGAGTTTTGGTCTATTCCCGTCTTCAGGTGTTCCTGGTTAGCCCTAAGAACGACTGATATTGTACGTTTTTCAACGTAAATTTGTGCCTCCCCCGGGGTTTGAACCAGGGACCGCTGATCGCTGTGATTACTACTCTGCCACTCTAACCACTAGGCCACCAGGGCGGTTATATATTTTAGTTGTAAACTTATATATATCTTACTTCTGTATGCGCAGTAGACTATTTTTGTAATTCTCTGCGCAGTAGTGGGATCCAAATGGGCTTTAGTATAATATCAGTCCTTCTCAGGACTAACCAGGAACACCTGAAGACGGGAGTAGATCAAAACTCCCGAAACGTTGTGTGATTTACACCCTAGACAGTGGAAAAAGTCTGAAAAAACATATCATAATAGACCACTGCCAAAAAATTACATTCAGAGAACAACCTTTTTAAGTTCCATGTAGCTAATTTAATTGGTGGTTCTTTGTTTCGTTTATCCGTGGATCTTGATTTGTTTGTTGCAGTGTTCGTCTTAAAGTGTCCGTCCTTTGAGTATGTAGCTAGTTTTTTATTCTCCGATCTTCTGATTTTACCAGGGAGCCCCTTCTTTATCTGACCACTCGAACTTTGTTTTGTTGATTTCTATTTTCCTGTATGCTACTTTAGTTGTCTTGCGTTTTTCTCTTTCTTCTCTGGCCACTTTTGTAATTGCCGCTTGTACTCTCTGTTCCTCCATGGTTAAGGCAGAATCTATATTATACCTCAGTATCTCTTACATTGCGTTTTTGCTTTAATATTTGCAGTTTTTGGCCGAAGTTTTGCATTTTCACTATAGTCACCTTTGCTTCCGGTTTCCTCACCTTGTAAGTTTCTTCTATGTCCGTGTTTATGCCTATTTCGTGTTGGAGAAATTCCTTCACTTCTTGAGATTTAATTTACTAAATTCTTTATCCTTGATGATGATATTATTTCTCTTTCTATTTCTTTCCTGGTTTTCAAGTTTTCTTTTCAAGCTGTTTATTTCTTTGTTTAGTTCAGTTTTTTCTTAGGTCTTAGGTCTTGTATGCTCCTTGTTTCTTCTCCATATTGTTTCAGCTGCGTATTGATGCTATTTATTTCTGTTTTGATGTTATTTATTTCCGTCTCAGTACTGCTGGTATCTTCTTTAATTTCCTTCATCTGTGTTGATAGACCCATCATTAATTTCTCAAACTTATCCATTTCAATTTTCGTGGGATTCTCTTTTGCATAATTCTCTCCATTATTGTCTGTTTTTGGTGGAGATCTCTGTATTTTCTTGCTTCTCCTGAACGTGTCTTCTTTTTTCTTTGGTGATTTATTCTCTAGCTCTCGTCTTTACCTTTTACAAATAAATTCTTTGATACTTCCAACGTTGTTTTTCGTTTCAGACATTGGCCTTCTTGTTAATTTTAGTTATTGTCATGTCCTCTGCCTAAATTAGCTCCCCCGCTTACGCGCACGCGCTGGCGTAATTATCTTCACAAATTTATTTATTTATTTATTTATTTATTATTTCATTAACGGGAAGACCCTTTTTAACAAAATATACAAGTTAAATTAAATTAAATTATAACCTAATACAATTAGACAAAATAAATTAAGTAAGTTAAGATAAGCTAAATTAACCTAATAACATCCCAATCAAAAATGTTCAAATTTAATTCTGAGAACAGATGATTTAAACTTGCTGAATGAAGTGTCAAACAAATCAATATATGCGTAGTAGATATTTACTTCCCGACACATTCTAGAAATAGCAGAATAATAACTATAGTTAGTTTTATGAAATGGTACAAACAAAATATTAGCATTTCTTAGTGTACGAGCAGGTACATGTAACTTAATACTACACAAAATTTGAGGACAGTCAACCAAAGAGTTTAAAATTTTGTAAATTAGACACAAATCAAAAGTAATTCTTCGAACTCTTAAGAGTTTTCATATTTAAACAGTTTAGAATGTGATCATAATTTATATTGTCAATATTAATTTTCAATTTGAAAGCTACAAATCGAAGAAACCTATTTTGAATACGTTCAATGCTATTAATATACACTAAATAATTAGGCATCCAAATTACCGAACAGTATTCGAGGTGTGGGCGAACTAACGATATATATAGGATCCTAAAAGTAACAATATTTTGGAAATCATCAGAAAATCTCTTAATAAAACCTAACATACGGTTAGCCTTAGATATAATTTCATTAATGTGCGTTACAAAAGTGAGTGACTTATCTAGCTTAACACCAAGATCACGTACTTCAAAAACTATCGGAAGCTCATGGTTATTCAATGTATAAAAACCCGTAATTGGTTTGTTGTGGCGATAGAACTTCATACAGAAACATTTAGTAAAATTTAAGTCAAGGTCGTTCAGATAACACCATGCAACGAAGTTACAGAGTTCATTTTATAATAACTGGACATCTAAAGGTGATCTGACAGTCAAATAAATCTTGATATCATCCGCAAATAATAAAAAGTTACATAAATTAAAAACACTTTTTATATCATTGATAAATAGCACAAAAAGAAGGGGACCAAGATGTGATCCCTGCGGCACACCCGAAGACACCTTAATTTCAGAAGATACATAGTTTTTAATTTTAACAAACTGGCACCTATTTGTTAGATAACTCACTATCCATTCGAGCAGATTCCCGATAACTCCATACGCTTCCAATTTCGCTATTAGTAGACAATGATTAACACGGTCAAATGCCTTAGAAAAATCGCCATATATGGAATCAACCTGATATCCAAACTCAAAAGCTCGTGAAATGTAATTCTCGTATACCAGCAAACTTGTTGTAGTAGATCTACCCTTGCAGAAACCATGCTGTTCGCCAATTATCAGATGTTTCATTAAGTTACTCAACTTTTGAGTGATAATGCATTCAAAAATCATTGGTATGCAACTGATTATAGAAATTGGCCTATAGTTCTTAATGTTAACTTTATCTCCACTCTTGTAAACCGGCGTAATAAAACTGGACTTCCAATACTCAGGAAAATGGCCCTCATTTAGGGAGAGTTTAAAAAGTAGCCATAGTGCTCTAGACAATGTAAATAGTATATTGTGTCACAAGGGCAGAAAACGAGCATTAGCAGCCCGCGGGTATTAGCTGCATGAGCGAGCGAAGCGAAGCGAGGGCAGCTGAAAGCTAAGGGCTGCTAATGCATTTTCTGCATGTGTGACACACAACTGTTTTTCGCCTAGCATTAAAAAAAAATAGAAAAAAATATAACAAAAAGCTTTGATTTTATAAATACAAACAATTTAATAAGAAACTTAAGTACTAACAATTTACGAATTTATTTATTATAATAATTAATGTTAATTATCCCTTGAGCACAATTATGTATAGTAATACCAGAATTTGTAGGCATTTGGTAAGTGTTCGAAGTGCTAGTAGCATGGTGACTTATTTCTATAGATGAAGTGGGTTCATTGGAATTATCTAGATTAACTGGTATTTCATTTATTTGGTCGGAAATATTTAAAACTTCAATTCTGTTATTTTTGCTAGTACTAGGCTGCTGTTCTTGGTTTGTCAAGATTTTTTGAGAAATATTAATCTTATTCGATAAGCAGTCATCGATATATCTTTCTGCAACTGCAGAAGAACGCCAACCTCCATGTTTTTTAAGTGTAAGCAAATCACTCCCAGAGTTAGCTAGTAGGGTTGCAGAACTACGGCGGAGACAGTGTCCTGTGTATGTACTAGGTTCAGATAGTTTCAAAAAAGTGGCTATTTTGCTTGGAATTTTGCTAAATACATTTTTTCCGATCGGTTGTACTGTACATTTATTGTTTTTGTAATAAATAAATCAGCGATTGTGTGGAGTGTGGGTAGGTCTAAGAGAAACATATTTGTTGTATATTGTAAGTAGATTCAATCCATCAACTGTTTTGTTTGTGACTGTAAACGTTCTTGTAATATTATTTTTTGTTTCTGGAACTGTAACAATCAATACGTCTCCTCTATTATCTATGTGGTCAAGTTTAATATTCAACAACTCATTTCGACGACAAGCCCCGTATAGTCCCATAATAAGAGAAACCTACAATGCAATGTTAATAAAAAATAAAATTAATTTATCTTAATTTATTTGTTTACCTTTATCATAAGATATTCTGAATCATCTGCTTCCTTAAAAAATTGAATGCATTATTCTTGAGTCAAAGTTTTAGACTTTTTGGGCAGCTAATTTACAGAATTTTGTTTCAAAAATGCTCGAATTTTATGAAAATTATCAAAATTTATATTTTCCTTGACTTTAAAAGTGCTTTTCAACATTGAAAATTCAGACCATAGTGTACCTGCATTTACAATCTTTGATCTTTCCGATAGATAAGCAAGTAATACATTTTCTGTTACGTATTTTGCTTTTTTATTCGTTTTCCAGTTATTGAATAATTCATAGTACTTTTCGTACCGTTCTCTTGACTTTGTAGGTAACAAATTCAGAGAAATTTTGCTAGCTTCCTCTTGCAAGTCCGGTGGAGTATTCGTAAATTCTTCGTCATTGTCTGGATTGCCATTCATTTTCACTTACTGAATTACAATTTTTCAGAACTTACTGTTATTTTACACTTTTAATGTCTGTTTTGATTCCAAACTTTGATTTAAACTGACATTTAATGAAAAATTATGTGAAACATCAAAGCACGCAAATGACAGTCAAAGGTGTCTAGATTGTGAAAAACTTCAAAATCGTGTTGTTATAAGTTTAGCGGCCCAAGGGACGATAAACATTACTTTCGGTCACATTTTTAGGGTCAATATGATTCATTTTCGTATATGGTAGGCGAAAAATTACATTGTTTAACAAAGTAGGCTGGTATACCATCAGGACCAGGTCCCTTATTAGAATTTAACATTACTATTTGCTCATATACTTCAATTAATGATATATCCAACGACGACAGAACAGTTGGCGATGAAAAACCTATAGTCAGGTGGGGCAGTAGCATTATCAGAATAGACAGACGCAAAATATTTTGCAAAAAGATCAGCAATCTCAACTCCTCCGTCTGCTTTGTCATCGTCTAAGAACATTGAGTTGGGAAGATCATTATCCTTTCTGCGATTGTTTACAAATCTCCAAAAACTGTTAATATTTCCTGCGATCCCATCTTCGACTCTACCGACATGACTTTTATAACATGAATTGGACAGTTTTTCACATTTTCTTCTTAGCTCAGAAAATTGCAAGTAGTCTTCAATGCGGCCCGTTTCCTTATATTTCTTATGTGCAAGTTTCTTTAATAATATTAGTTTTTTGAGAGCAGGAGTGAACCAACTAGGAAAGCTGGTAGAATAAGATTTGCAGAGTGGAACATACATTCTGATTGACTCATATACGATTTGGTAAAACATATTTATGGCGCTAATCAAAGACAGATTACTAAAAATTAAATCCCAATTTACAACTTCAAAATAGGAGCATATTGCATAGTAATCAGCATGTTTAAAATCGTAGTAGTAATCATCATATACCAATCCCAAATTCGTCGTAGTTAAAGACAGTGTAGCACAAAGTGCAGGGTGATGTTTATCACATGGTAACATAGATTCTAAGACAGTAGATATCACAGCTTCGGAAAGATTAGAAAACATCAGGTCAAGCATTACACCATTGGTATTTTGGATAGTGTTTAACTGCATCAAATTGTAACTACCAAGAGTATCTGATAACACAAGGGCAACATTATTCTCAAGGTCCGTTGCATTAGCTTGATGAACAGAATATACTCCAAAATTGTCGTTAATCCATGTGACATTTGGCAAATTGTAATCTCCGAGAATTAATAATTTATTATTGATATTTACATCCATAATTTCTTTAATAGAGTTACAATGCTCAGTATATATGTCGATTGCTGATCTTGGTGGAAAATAAACAGCTCCAACAATAAGATAACCTGACTGATAAAAAATTTTCACAAACAACTGTTCAATATTAGCATTTGCTAGATTAATGCAACTGCAGCTGATGTGATTCCTAATAGCAATCAAAACACCACCGCCTCTGTTATAGACGCTGGTCTCACTATTTCGATCCTTCCTGTAAATATTGTAGTGGGAGAACCCCAATTCCTTATCAGAAATATCCTTATGCAACTAAGTTTCGGTGAATACTATTATATCATAATCGCTATTGAGTGTTAATGCAATTCTTAGTTGAGGTAGTTTAGTTCGGAGCCCACGTATATTTTGATAATACACAGTTAACGTTTTTCGTTTTTTGAGCTACTACGAATGTTGACTTCTACAATTTTCGGAACGCCATGGATATATCTGATTGTCTTATTCGTTTCACCATTCAGCTTAAGTTGTTCTAAAGCAGCCTTTAATTTCTTATAGTAAGCCCTTTGCGCTGGGGTCTGATCAGAGCTGATACGCACATTAGGATCGGATATTTTATTCTTATTTCTTAAAATAGTTAACGCTTCTTCATGAGAATTTAGAATAACTTTTAAAGGCCGAATTTTGTTGTTATAATGTTTACCTAGTCTAAAAAGTTTAAGGTTTTTGGTGTCCACTTCAATATCACTCAAAAGATCCTTGACTGCGTTTTTATCAGCAATTGTTTTATCAGAAAAGGAATTGCCGTCTGGTTCATGAATGTTGAAGAATATTACATTTTTACCACGCTGTTGACGATCAAATATTTCGGAGATAAGGTCCTCATTTAGATCATTATCTTGCTTATTTGTGTAATCTTGCTGTACATTTCCAGCACTAAGCTGATTAATTTTGTCTTCAAGCAATATGACTTTATTAATCAGCTCAGGGACACGAAATACTCCAACCTCACATGCATCACAAAAAAATAAGAGCTTACGTTTACTTAATTTTAAGCATCTTATTTCCGTCTCTGATATATCACCACACTTTTTACATAACTCTTTTCTACAACCATCACATGAAAACAATTGCTCATCTACTTTATCACATTTAGCACAAGTTTTAGACATGCTGAATTTTGCGATCAACTCACTTGTTTTAGGTTATTTTATAATGTGTAACTTAAACCAAATTTATAGATTAAATTGATAGGTAACATTGAAATAACATGGGGATAAGTTAAACACAATGTTGAAAATGAATTTTAAACTTCAAAAAAATTTGCACCTTGTGAACTCAAGCAAAAACTCTCACAATGGCCATGCTCTTTAGTAGCTCGTGTTGTTTGAGTATCTTAAGAACGAGTATACTTCGACAGATTTGGTCTTTTTGCTGTTTGTGCATCTGTATTCACTAACGTTTCCCAAGACCTTGCAGATTACATCAAACAGTATATCCCATGATCAAGTTTATTTTTGATTTCCCTGTATATTATAAAGAGCCTTTTACCCTAAGGTTTAAGGCATTACATTCAAACATTTCGCTCTCCATAAATATCATGAGATAAAAAAAATGATTTTGAGCAGGCCTTGATATGTGTTGTACGTTTGGCAGTACTGAAGTGTATTGTCAGTCTATGTCAAATTCGAGATTAAAAGGTTAGGTTTTGTTTGTTGTTTGACACAGACTGAAGTAAAACTTAACCTGCAACTCTCGAATTTGACATAGACTGACAATACACTTCAGTACTGCCAAACGTATAACACATATCAAGGCCTGCTCAGAATCATTTTTTTTTATTTGTTTTTTTAATTTATTTATTCATTTTACAGGTTGTAATAACATATTACAAATAACATTTTTCAATATTATTTCACGAAGGAAAACCCGCGTGTGCGAACCTGCAGACAATTGACAGTGTTTAATTCAACATTATATTCGTTTTTTATAATAGAAAGAAAAAAAATATATAAAAATAAACATTTTTTTTTTCGAAATCTGTTACAAATATTACTGTAAGGCATGGAAGAAGGCATTTATGCTACTCTCGTCCAAGTGAATTATCCACTTTCTCAACATACGTTTATATTTGGTTTTGTCTAAGTCGGAGTTTTTCAACTCTATGCTCAGATCATTAAATACTTTTCTACTGACCAATTTATGACTAGTAATTTCTTTGTTGAATCTCATTGGAGTAACCTTAGTCTGTCTTCTTCCATTTCCTAATTGTTTATACTCTTCTAGTATATGTTTATGGTTGAAGGTAATTGCTTTTTCTACAAAGTATTTCCTTATAGTAATAATATTTGTTTGTTTGAAGAGTAGATTTGATGACTGTAGTCTATGTTTCTTAAATATTATTTTGATAATCCTTTTTTGAACATCTGAGAGCGGTTTCAATGTGTTATCGTAAGCCTCACCCCAGGCTATTATACCATAGGTAGCTATAGACCAAAATAAGGCGTAATATACAGTTAACAACTGCTCCATACTTAGGATATGGCTCAATTTATAGAAAATGAGTATTAGATATCTGGTCTTTTTTACAATCTGGGTAATTTGATAGTTCAATTTAAGCTGAGAGTCTATATATACTCCTAAGTATTTTGCTGTTGTTACTCTAGTTATCGCAGGACAATCACAATAACAATTTGTTGGGTTACATGAGTCATTGTGTATTTTGATTTCGCAAATGTCTGGTGTACTGTCCGTGTAGCTGCCATACGTAGTAAAAACTGTTTTATTAATATTTAGACTCAAAAAATTTACTTTTTTGTTCTGCTATTGATATTACTTCCTGCCAAGTTTTGCCTTTTACAATGAGAGCAGTGTCACTGCGAAAGATATCAGCTCTCCCTCTGACAGAATCATAAATATGTCATTTATATATATGAGAAATAGTATGGGTCCTAATATCGTTCCCTGGGGAACACCGCATTCTACAGTCATTTCTTCACTTTTTTCGTAATTAATTCTGACTACTTGTTTTCTGTCAGAGAGATAACTTTTGAATAACTCGTAAGCCCTGCCTCTAAATCCCAACTTACGTATGTAATTTCTTTAACAATTTGACATGATTGACAGTGTCAAAAGCTTTAGCAAGATCCAAAAATATTGATACGCATGGTTCATTATTATCAATTGCGCAACAGATTTGATCAGTCACATATCTAATAGCATCTTCAGTGCTTTTGCCCTCTTGAAACCCAAATTGAAAGGATTTATGATATTGGGTTTCAGAATAAAGCTACATATTCTCATCTTAATAACCTTTTCAAATATTTTAGCAAAGTTTGAAATTAAAGAAATAGGTCTGTAATTTGTAGTCTCATCTGCATCCCCTGATTTGAAAACTGGAATCACTTCAGCTTTTTTAAAATGATTTGGAACAACTCCATTCTCCATACAATTGTTAATAATGACCGTCAACGGCTTGACAAGGTACAGTGCAGTGTATTTAATAATTCCAACAGAAATATGATCAACACCTCCGGACTTTTTACAATTCATTTTCTCAAATAATTTCCAAAATTTCATTTTCGTCAGTTGGTGTTAGAAAAATAGAGTCAGAAGGAGAATGGTCAATATCTATGTCATTAGTTATAAACGAATCAAATTTTCCAGCCATTTCAGGACCTATTTTGATGAAGAATTTATTTAAAAAGTTATAAATCAAGGCATTATTCTCCAAGTATTTATTATCTTCATGTGACAAAATTTTTGTAATAGGTTTTGTTGTAGATTTATTTTTATCTAGGGTTTCATTAATAAAATTCCACATTGAGTGTATATTTGAATTAAATGTTTGTACTAAGTTATTGTAATAGATTTCTTTGGCTGCTCTCAATAAAATGTTTTTATACCTCAAATAATTGTTCGCAATTGTAAGATTATTTGGGCTAGCTTTCATTTTTTTATATAATTTGTTTTTAACTCTACAAGATTTGATAAGGCCTTTAGTTATCCAATTTTTTCTAGGTTTGTTTTTACCTTTAATTTTAAGTAATTGTTTCGATTGACTAACCGCATCTTCCAAAACATATAAATTTAGTAACAGCTAAGTTTACATTATTTGCATCATAGACCATACTCCAATCTATCTTGCTGATCTTATCCAACAACTTATTATAATTTATTTTGTATTTGTGTGATAAGTCATCATCAACTGAGTTTGCAATGATTCTATTTATATGGAGCATTGTGGCGTAGTGATCAGTAAGATCCAGATCACATACAAACAAAGTAGTTTCAACATTTGCAGATGTTTTGCCAAAAATATGATCAATACAACTGGATGACGTCCCAGAGACTAGTTGGAATATTTATAAATGATTTATATCCAAATTCATACAAATTATTTAAATAATGAATAGTATTTATGTTTTCTTTCAGAATATCAATATTCATATCTCCTATAATATAATGATTTTTCAAATTAGCATGATTTTGGATGTGTTCATAGAGTTTCTCTGTGAAGATTGTAATGGGTATACTATGTGATCTATAAAAGGAAGTAATAAATATATTACCTTCATTTGTTGACAATTCTGTAAATATTGCTTTCATGCTTCCTAAATCTATTTCATAATTTGTATGACCTATGCTAGATTTTACGTAGATACAAGAGCCATCATTTTTATTTAAATTACTATTTACATAGAACAAATTGTAATCTGGTATCTCGTACAAATTTGGGCAATTTACTGCAAAGGTTTCTGTGCAAATTATAACATCAGGTTTATTAATCATAGAATCAATAACGAGATGTAAATTATGTACTGTTTGAGGCTTTCGCGGTTACTCGAATTATTCTCCTTAGCATAGAATTTTTTGCTCGACTTCACAAGGTGCAAGGCACATTAAGCCAGAAAATGCTGGGTGTTCATATACAAATACTACGCGGTCTAAGCCAAAATTCTATGCTAAGGAGAATAATTCGAGATGTAAATTATCAACATTTTTGTTTATACTTCTAATATTAATGTTAAACAGACTAAGACGAGTTCTACCTCTCAGAGTATGATTCAGGTCATTTAAGCTCTTATACATAATTGTAGTTCCGTTGAGATTTTGATCAAGATGTTCTATGTTAGTTTGCATATAGAGAGAAAAAAAAGAATAATATTTAATAATACTGAGTCCTTGAAATTGCCACATTTTTGTGATATTTGTAACTATCACAAAGTACTTGTTCAAATACATAATGATCAGTTTTTAATGTAGAACCAAATTTTATCTCATGGTACATTTTTTCCACTTCTCATTTCTTGCCATAGCCAAGGTCTGAACCTTCGTGAGCCCTCTTCCCTCTATTAGCTTCTCTGTTTTGATTCCATGTTGGCTTTAGTCTTTCTCTATATTTCTTTTCCTGTCCTTTGGTTTCCCACATTCTTCTGAGTGGTAACTCCTCATTCATTCACCTAAGATGTCCATACCATCGTAGTTGGCAGTCCTCTATCCGCTTTATTATTGGTAGCACCTTTAACTGTTGTATAATGTTGTCATTTCTAATATGACTTCTTCTATGTGACTCCACACTCTTCTTCGATATATCATTTCCGTGCTTTGTATCTTATTCTCGAGTCGCTTTGGTAAAACCCAGCTTTCAAGTCAATATTGGTACAAATAGAGATTTGTATATGCTCATTTTTGTTTTTGTTGAGACTTCCTTATTTTTCTAACTATTTCGTAGGCTATGGTACATCGTGGATGCACTCTCAATTCTGGCATTTATTTCTATTTCGTGATTTCCCTTGTTATCTAGATGTACTCCCAAGTATTTAAAGGTGTCTGCTTGTTCAATCTTTTTTTTCCATTTAACTCAATGATCAATCCGCTAACCATAACTTTTTATTTTTCCTCATTTATCTTTAGCTTCTTCTCTGTTAGTTTCTAATTCCATATGTCTAAATTCTTCTTCAGTTCTCTTTCATTCTTCGCAAATATAAAAGATCATCGGCAAATACTCACTTATCCAGACTGGTTCTAAGTTTTTATACCTCACAAATTTCCTGTATTACATCATCCATGACCAGGTTAAATAAATTCATGTCTATCTTTTTTTTTATTAGGCTTTCTTCTGTGACTGATCTTGATAAGTCTGTCAAATGCCTTTTCCAGATCAATAAAGGCTTCATATATTTCTGAATTTGTATTCCTTATTCTTTCTGTCTGTGAATGTGATCTTGTATGCTTCTGCCCTTTCTGAAACCACTTGAAGACTGTTCAAGCTGTGGTTCTAGTTCCCAGTCTCTTCCTTCATCCCAAGCTTGATTACATATTTATGCTAACATCTGAACTTTTTTTCATCAATGTTTTTCAACATTTCTCCAGTTGTGCTGTCGTGCCTAGCACCCTTTCCCTTTTTCAGTCTTTATGGCATCCTTAATGTCTTCCAGTTGTATGTGTTCTCTTTGATGTTAATTTTCTTCTATGGTATATTTTCTTCGCCGTACACCGAAAGGTAGACAAGGCTAAAGGATTAAGTAAGTAAAAGTAAGTATATTTTCTTTCATAGTTTCCTTCATTGTTCTTTTTGCCCAGCATATTTTTTTAAATATCTACTCCATCTTCATTTCTTAGGTTTTTCAGTGTCTTCTAGCACAATTTTGGATTTGAATGAAAATCAACTTTCATTTTCCTGCCAAATTCCTACCAGGATACCCTTTTTGCTTCTCAAACTATTTCTTTGACTTTTTCTGTCTTATAAACTTAATACGTAACATTATTTCTAACACATAGATATGTTCTCCCTTTTTGGTTCTTAATCACGTTGTCATTCCAAGCCGTTGTTCAGCTCCGTCGTTATTTTAATTTTGGTTGCCCTTAAGTTGCTAGCTAGCTCTGACGTCAATGTACAAGACCTGCTTGTTACCTCAGTTGTGGCTATGGGAAACCCAAGGCAGCTTTGCTCCGAGCTTGTCTCGTACACATCTTTAATTTTGAAAATAAATCTCAAACCAAACCAGGAAAGAAAGCCAAGGCAGCTTACCAAAACATACTATATACATTTGTTTACGTACATACAAATGAAAAATACAAAACGACAACATGCAAATAATATAAGTTGTAAATAATAAAGATTAATGTTTAGTTTGAGTGGCTATGGGCTAAGAGTTAAATTCTACTCGCTTTTACAGTTTGACATTAATATATGCCATGCATAAACAAAAGATTAAAGTTTGGCTTATAGTGTTACGAGCTAAGAGCTAAATTCTACTTGCATTTATAGTTTGCACTAGATAGAAGGAACAAAATGTCACATGCTAACGTTACCATGAAAGTTTGCGAAGATATCTTTCATGCACTCTGCTAATTTCACTTTAGTCCAGTATTGCGTCGCACATAACCGCTCGCAGGTTTTTGTTGACGATGAAGGCACGCCTTACAGCCGGCATCCCAATTCCGCATTGAAATATGATGCAATAATGAACTCTGCTCTAAGTATGATGTGACTTAACACTTGATTGGAAATTTGATCAAATACATTGGTCGTAAATGGACTAACCTGGTTTCAACTTTGCTGTCAACAGGACCCTGAATCTGGCTGCTTTCATAGCATCACTTTTCAAATTTGCACCTATCCCACTCAGTAGCGAGCTCGGATGATTTCACCTTGAAGTCACTGTAGCAACTGCCAGCTGATAGACGTATGGTCCTCAGAGATGCTCCCCAAGGCTGTGTAGCATTTCCTAGACTCGGATGTCACACACAAGAACCAAGCATTGGCCGCTACCTTGGCTGGCCTCCGCTTGCCAATACAATTCAATCACTGATGTCTTCAGTTCCCACAAAACACCGCGACACGGCGCCCTCCTGGTCTGTTTGTAGCTGTATTCGGCGTTGATCAGCCTAAACGCGGGAATGCACTTGAGTGCGCTTTCAACCTACTTAAGAGAGCATCAAAGGCACAGGTCAGCTTTATGGCAGCAAGGTTTATATATTAAAAAGCTCTGGCGAGACGAATCAGGCCTGTTACAGTTTGTTCTCAATGTGTTGCATATTTCTCTTTCTGCACTGATTAAAATATTTCTGAAGATTTCCCATGCCTTCTCTACATTACAATTTTTAACAGTTCTTATCTTGTCTATCATTTCTTCAACTTTGTTGCTATACTTATATGCTACTTCTGTGTTGAATAATCGATAAATCTTTATTTTCTCTTTGCTGTTATTATTTTGCAGTTCTACTTTGTTATAATTATTGCTGGTTTATTCCACTCTGAGGTAGGGGTTCCCAAAATCGCCGATTTGAAAGCTTCAACTGCTTCTTCACTAGAGTTGGACCGTTGACCACAAATTTTGGGAAAAATTAAAAAATCGTAACGGCTTAAGTCAGGACTATAGGGAGGGTGGTCCAGAATTTCTACGTTTTGCTGCTCCAAATACTCAGTTGTTTGGCGAGCGGTGTGTGAACTTGCGTTGTCATGATGCAGTGGTAAACAGACTGTCGTATACCACTCTGCATTAACCATCCTACGATCCTCTAGTTCAATCGTCGCAAATGTGACCTGTTTTTGCTACGAACGTGGCCACAATTTTCTTTGAAGTGCTTCGGGAGCAAACAACTTTTCATCAGGATCATAGGCATAAATCCAAGATTCATCACCACTGATGATATCGTAGACGTGATTTGATTCTTCTCGGTTAAGTCGTTGAAGAGTTTTCCTACACCATTTAACGCGAGCCGCCTTGTGATCGTCGGAAATCGAATGTGGGATCCAACTGGAGACCAGCTTTCTCACATCAAGAGCTTGATGGAGGATCTTTTGAATTGTTGTCCCTGAATGCCTAATGATGTTTCAATCTCACGATATGTCACATGACGGTCTTCGATGATTAGTTGTCTCACAACAACGATGTTATCTTCAGTTAAGGTGGTTTGTGGACGTCCTTCACAAGATTTGTCACTAAGGCTGGTATGTCCACGCTGGAATTCTAAATACCAGCGTTCGACGGTTCTAAGACATGGGGTTTCATCACTGAACACTGAAGTCAGCTCCTCGAAACATTGAAGTCGTGTTAGTCCTTTTCGAAAGTTGTAGAAAATTAGTGCACGAACACGAAATTGGTAGTAAATATGTAAACGACAATACATAAAAGGCATGCATCGTA
The DNA here is from genome assembly GCA_940337035.1 of Agriotes lineatus. Lineage (NCBI taxonomy): Eukaryota > Metazoa > Arthropoda > Insecta > Coleoptera > Elateridae > Agriotes > Agriotes lineatus. The sequence continues at coordinate 65,669 of CALNHX010004383.1, forward strand.
CCTCAAAAAATTTCATTTTGGTAGCATATAACCCATGCCAAGTTTTGCATGAAATTAAAAATTTTTAAATATTGCTAACACCCGGTATATGCAGTATGTTTATATGTAGTTACATTTCAAGTATTCTATGAAAATTATTTAGAAGTGTATTTTCAAAAGTGTGAATAACATTTGACAGTCGCTTTGATTTTTCTTCAAATCTTTCAACCCTATAATATGACATGAAGTAGATCAATCCTGGTCCTGTTGTTAAATTAAGAATTTTTAAGCCAATTGGCTGCCTTAATCTAATGACGAGATATTTTTCAGTTGACAGTTGTTGTGTTAGCAGAATTGGTTTTGTGCAGTCTTGTTTTTCTATCAATTTTTGAATTTACATACATACATACATTATCAGGACCTCTTCTACCATAAGTGTAGAGGTTTTTGAATTTAAAAAAAGAAATTATGAAGATTGTGACGGGCGAAAACAGAGTTACGACCCTGTAATAAACCAAAGTGTCCCAGTGGGTTTAGTGCAGGAGGGGTAGATTTTTAGCTGTAAGAAATACTCGCTCACGGTGATCTAAAAGAAGTTGTACCTTAAAGACACCAAGAGAAATTTGGGTATTTGTTAGGTGCCACCTGTGGTGTCTGCCAGAAGTTGATACGGGACGCTTTCTAACAGAAAAAATTGGATTTATTTGGCTGCAGCATGTTGCTCAGTTTGCAGAAATGGCTTATCTATGATGGTAGCTCACCTTACTTTAAAATTCGCGTAACTGCATTTAGCTAGCCACGGCTATATTAACATAACACAAATACACTTATCGCAAAGTTTCAGCTAATGGCTGAAACTGCAACAAATAATTGTAATAATTTCACCTGCTTCAAGCCCATACAAAGAAATCCCTAAACATGCATTTCCCTATGATGCAATAATTGGTGATAGACGTGTGACAATTTGTTTAAGGCATTTGAGCATTCCCTGTTGTGGGGATCTGATCAAAACATTCGTCGGCATAAAGCGGTTAATTTCTTAAATATAGCATATAAACTGAGCAGAATAATTCACAACATGCATTTCTTAACTAACTTGGCTTGAAAAATGATTTTGTAAAATTCAGAACTTGCTAATTTTTTAGTTTTATAAATACGGTCGTACATTTAGTTGCTACAATTATTGTTCAATAAAATAAACTTTTCTGCATGTTTTAATAACTGTTTTGGTTCCCCTTAAACGGACAAAAAGTGTGGAACCATCAGTGTCCGCTTATTGGGGACTTTAGCGTCTAGGATAATAACCGATCTTGTTGTTACAAAATCTAAAATATGAAAACTTTTGCAGACACCAACTCTCCACGAGTGCTACTTATCTATAAAGCTTCCCTGAATTCTCACTGCAATGTGGTTCGCAATTTGGCTCGCCTGCTCAACGACGTTCTGCAGATTGAGGTGTTGCTAGATGTGTTTGAGGTGCCTGAAACACACCACCAAGACCCAATCCTGTGGTGCAACCAAGCCATTAACGTTGCTACACACATCGTGTACATTGCTTCCCCAGAGGTTCCACCGAACAAGGTGGTGGCCACGAACAACATTTACAGAATTGATGGAGTAGCCATGAAGTTTATCACCAAAAAACTTGCACGCAATGATTCTAGCAAGCAGATTTTGGTCGTAACATTCCCCTACTCCATAGACGCAGTTCCTCCGGAACTCAGCAACGTGCAGAGGTTCGACCTGATGAAGGACATGGATAGTTTTGTCAATTCCCTCGTAATGCTTCCGTACCAATCGTGGATATTCTTGCACATATCCAGGCCAAACAGGTTTCGGGGTGAGCCGCAGTATATGGAGCTGATGGTGTCCATTCTGGGCGCACAAAGGGAAGTTGAGATCCTCACAAATTGTCCAACGTCACCGAGCAGCCAAGCTCCAAAGATCACCATAACGCAGAACAGCACAGAGAATATTGCTGCTCCTGAAGGTGCATCTGGAGATGAGCAGGCTCTGCTCGAAACATTGAACAACTTCAGCTTCCGTCTGTCCGATCTGGATATATCTGGAAACGCAAGTGCCCCACAACGACCAGCCATTGAAGCCAATACAGATTTTAGTATTAACATACAGGCCGTAGCTCAATAAATGTGATTCTAATTTCTTCCTGTGTACTTCCCGTAAGACTGTTTTAGAGTAGAGATTAGCTTTTATTTTTCTTATGTTCGTTAGGGATAGGACCAGTATTCGTGGAACTCATAGCCACCTCATGTAATTGGCATTTTAAACTCTCGGAGCATTAGATACTGTTGATGGGTGATGCAGAAGATACTACATGTTTCAAAAGTGTGTAGGCTCTAAAAATTTTTGTCATAGTATTCTTATCAATGAGAATAAAACAGTCAAGTAGCGTTAACATTTATGTATGTATTGACGAATGTCACCAAAGGCAAATTGACCAATATAAAAATTAATATAAAAACAATGAATAGCATATTCCTATAAGAATACAAAATTATTCTCTATATTAAAATTAAAATAATTAATCGTACAAAATATCATTGGTTACAGCCATGGCTTGATTTATAATTTATTCCACTTCTTACTATAAGGTGTAAAGGTGCTAAGTCTAAATTGATTTTGCAAAAAAATTTTCATTCGTGTGCTCTACAGGGTGTAAAGTTGGCACATGGCCTAATTCCCCAGAGTGATAATGGCAGTTATTTCCTCAATTACTCACTTTTTCTAAAAAAAGAAAATTACAAGCAATAACACAAATAGATGCAGTATTTTGCTTCTACACAAAAATCAGGAAAAGGAGCTCTTCAAAAATTTAAAAATATATAAGTAGCTCCATTGCAAAAGAACGTTTTTTAATATTCTGTAATACTCCTTTGTTTTCTTTGGTAACAAATTCTGGTGGTTCTATAAAACCTTACAACTTTTGTATGTAAAGTCTTGAATAATAAGCCGGTGAGGATGTATAAATATACATGAACATTGTGTACATGGTGATCATGTGCATCCCATGTGTTTTTTTTAAGTAGACGCTGGACAATTGAATTTCAAAGGGCCCTGCGCAGTATCCTAATGTCTGTAACTTTTCATAGTAGGTATTGATTTATATTTTTAGAGTAAGTAACAGTTCATTTTCAACAACATATAACAAAAACCTATCCAAAAAGAACAAAAAAAAATTTTATCAGGTACATTTAGAAACTACTTTTAACATATTGCACAATATTTCTCCTAAACTCCTATTATTAATAGCACGCATATGTAGTGGCAGGTCATTGTACAGAACTAAACCATCATGAAAAAGCGATTGCTTGGTTACTGCTTTCTTTACAGAAGGTACGTAAATATCGGTTGCTGTTCTGGTATTATAACTATGTACAGTCGTGTGCAAATAAATCTGGGACAGTGTTTTTTTCACATGCAGATTCAGTTAAGAATTTGAAGAATATTTCCATGGATTTCCTCTTATCAGAGAGAGTTACGGGTTTCAGTACCTGTTAAAGTTTAATGTAACTCTTTCTGATAGCAGGAAATCCATGGAGATATTCTTCAATTCTTAACTGAATCTGCATGTGAAAAAAACACTGTCCCAGATTTATTTGCACACGACTGTACATCATTTACAAACTTAATTTTATTTGACATATACGTTAATTTTATTTGACATATACGTTGGTAGCATCTTATGTATCATTTTAAATATAAATATCATATTATTGAAAATTAATCTTTGTTTAATACTCATAAACTGTAAACATTCCAACATATTATTAATCCGTGTATATTTATTTACCTTTAAAATAATTCTCATTGCCCTATTTTGTCGTTTTTGGAGAGCTCTCTTTTCTGTCTCATTACAATAATATAAAATGGTCGGACAATATTCAAAATGTGGGGCTATAATTGACTTATACACAGTTAATCTTGAGAACATAGATAAGCTATCCCTAATTCTATAGAAGTAATTTACACGTTTACTAATTTTGTCTATCACATATTCAATATGCTTATTAAACTTCAATTTGTCTATAATTAAACCTAGATATTTACAATTCAAAACATAATCTAATTCATTGTTCAGAAGTTTTAATTTAGTTATAAGTTCTACATTTACATTAGTTCCAAATACCATAACATTAGTTTTTTTTTGTATTTACAAACAACAGAAAGTTGTTTCTTAACCACTCCTCAAAATGACTTAATTGTCTTTGCATCTTACCCGTAAACAGAGATCACTGTATCATCCGCAAAAAATTAATTATTGTGTCTTCTTCAAAACACGATGCTATGTCGTTTATATACAATATAAACAGAAGAGGACCTAAGACGCATCCCTGAGGCACACCGAATTTCACTTCTAGTTTACTTGACACATAACTGTCCACTTTCACTTGCTGATGTATGTCATGTAGATAGTACTCAAACCATTTATTTGCTTCCTCAACCACTCCATATTTTTTTAGTTTTTGTATCATAACATCTCTGTTGATGGTTTCAAACGCCCTTGTAAAATCTACAAAAACAGCCAATTCAATTTCATTTTGTTCTATCAACTCTCCATTTAGAAATGACTAACTGAATAGATGTTTCACATGAATGGTGATCCCGGAATCCTGATTGGTTTTCTATCAGTATATTATCATCTGCTAAATGCTGTAACAACTGCTTTTTTACGCTTTTTAACACTATCAATATTAGTCATTGCTCGTAATCATCAAAAAGCTTATGTGAATTTCCTTTGTGTGTCCAATTTTTACATATTCCTTAAACTTGACAGGGTGTCGCATTGCCTTATAAATTTCTTTAAAACTTGGACGTTAGAAAAATACACATAGCAGGTTCTATTTAGCGTAACAAATGCCACACTTTGTCTATAATTTTTCCTTTTACTCTTTACCGAGCATAGGGTTTCCAGGACGCATTCCACTTGTTTCTTGTTCTTGGCTGTCGATTCTCTCCAACTCTTTTCGCATTCTTACATTCCCCTTCTGTTTCTACTCATGTCTTCCAGGTGGTCTTCCTCTATTTCTGTGTCTAGTCTAATTCCACTTTAATGCATGTATTATGTCTTTGTTTCCTTTTCTTAATGTAACGGGTGTTCATAAACAATCGTCATCCCAGTAGGTTTTGACTTCAGAAACGTATGTCTATTAAAATTGAGAAAAAATGCGCTATGACAGTACTCAATGACGTTTCATGGTGTTGCACGAATTAATCAAAGGCATAACATTTTGTTTTTCAAAGCAACTGGGATGACGACTGTTAATGAACACCCGTTACTTAAGCAACACTTTGTTTTGCTAATATAAAACCTGCTCGATGTTATTATAAAAAAAGTTAACTTTATTAGATTTCATACACGACAAACTATAAAAAAGATGTGGAATGAATTACAAAATCCTGACCATGTTAAATGCCATACTGTAACTGTTTATTTGTGGCTATAAACACCTCCGAAAACAATATTCAAGTTACTGCTGGCCTTATTTGTTGTGACGAGATTTAGATGTACTTAATTTCCTGTGAACAAATTACGAAGTTGTGCCTTTAACATCTGCCTATTCTGCACCAGTTCTCGGTTAACTTACTGAACCAATATAAATGTACATGGTAAAAGGTTGAAATGTTAAACCCACTTTACAAGGGAACTAATCTGAATTATAGCTACATAAGACTAAGCAATATAAGTAAGATTCCTTGATCCTTCGTAGGTATAAATCTGTCTCTAAATATCTTAACTGTATATTCTCTTAATACAAAGTTGAGTGCCACTTTGTTGTATTTTATTTTTCCTTTTCCGTAACAGGTTTGATCAACATACTTGGACTTGCATATTACTGGCACAAATGCAATTGCAGATGGAACATCATGGAAGTGATTTGTTTGCTTAGAGTGGTTATCCTGACATGTTAACAAGTTTCGTCCATTTCATTTAAAATACAGTAAATAGTTCCATATTTTATTACTTCGTTTTACAATAAAGGAAGCGTTGGATTCACCCCAAAAATTCGAAATTGAGTTTTCAACAGATTTTCACGTTTTAGTGTCAGTGGCGTAACTTCAGATTTTGAGCCACCCCGCAAAAATTTGTTGCGGGCCCCTTATAGGTACTTAATAAAATCAAGTTGCAAAAATACCAATAATAATAAGATTAGGGATTACAAAAACATGTCTTAACTAAGATAGTTAAAAAATTAAAACGAGATTTTAAGCAATGTGTATCCGCCTGGCATTAAAGTTCGCAAAATCTCTAATAATTTTTTGCAATTCCATTTTATCAGCTATCTCCAATTCAATGAACAATAAAAAAGGTTTTCAAATCTTTCCTGATGAATACTGTTTCTGATGTAATTTTTAATTTAGAGAAGCTTCTTTCAACTGATAAATATTTGGAAAGCTGTTGCTTTGGAAAAGAGCTCTTTTTCAGTCATTTCGCACAGTCTTTGAATTTAAAAAACTGAAAAGGTTTGCCATGTGAAACAGATTAAAATCTCTGGCTTAACTGAGTTATTGTGATATCTAAAGCTCTATAAAAAATTTTGACTTGAAAATAATTATTAGAATCCAATAATCTTTGATCTTCCAAAAAATCGTCAAAATGTCTTTTAACTTTTGGTCTGTGTTTATTTTTAAATGTAGAATTTATATTCCTGTTGTTGGCTAAATTGGTTGCTTCTAATTCAACACTGAGGTACTCACTTCGATATTTCTGTAAATATTCTAGAGGTTTTATAATACAGGTTGTAGCTTTCAACAAATCCATGTCTGGGTTCTGTAGCATTTTTGAAGTGATGTCAAATTTCCCAAAATGTTATTCACTAAAACACAAAGAATCACAAATTCAAAATTATTGACGCTGGTTAGGATTCTTCTCTCCTCATTGCATTCTTCCTTTTTTATGTTAATATAGTTTTATTCAGAGCAGCAGTAACATATTTAAAAAGTTATTCAATTGCGGTGAGAGGTTCAGTTCTGGAAGACCATCGTATAGGGTTAGATTAAATTAGATTAGATTTAGATTCCACGACTACCTTTTGCTGGCATGCGCACGTCAGCCCCTTGGGCTTTTTTGTACTGTCGCGAGTTTTCAAGTTAGCAGGCCGACATCCGTATCTTTTACTAGATTTGCAATGTCCCTTACTAGCTTACGGTTGTTAATAGAGTTAAGGCTCCAATTGAGTTTGTGTCTTTTACGCTCTAATGCTGGGCATTCAAAGAGGATATGATAGGCTGTTTCATCATCCTCTTGGCATAGTCTGAAAACAGGTTCATCTTTATAGATATTGATCCTGTGCATAAATTCTCTGAATGCTCCAGTGCCTGTTAGTAGACTGACTACTTACTTGATTCGAGTTCTGTTCAGTCTCAACAAGGTTTTGGTGGTTTGTGGATTCGGAGTTTTTAGCAATCTTTTGCAGTGTGTTGCTTGATTGTAGTTTCTCCACCTTAGTTGGTGTGCGGTGTTGACCCATTCATTAATGGCTGAGCGGGCTTGGTTTTTCTGAATGCTTAGACCAGGTTCTGGACCGGTCATTGCATTACGGGCTGCTTCTTTTGCGAGCTTGTCCGCCTTCTCATTTCCTTCAATACCTTGGTGACCTGGGATCCAGCATAATTTTACTGTATTTCCCTGGCTTAAGGTTTGAAGTTTGAATTTGCATTCCTTGACCAGTCTCGATGAAGTACTGAAAGCGTTTAGCGCTTTCAGTGCTGCCTGACTGTCTGAGAGAATGTGTATGTCTCGATTGAGCAGCTTCTTTTCTACGCTGATGTTTGCGCATACGTTAATAGCTTGTACTTCAGCCTGAAAGATGTTACAAAACTTTCCTAGACTGACTTTTTCGTTGGTTCTAGGATTGGTACTGTACACACCGGAGCCTGTACCCCCTTCAAACTTAGATCTATCAGTGTAAAAAATGATGTTCTTATTTGTTGGAGTTGGTAGTTGGTCCGGATTCCAACTTGTGTGTACGGTAAAGTTCTTTTCAAAATCATAGGCTTTGATTATAAGATCAGAACCCATTTCTAATATTGGGTTGTTGATGTGTGACATGATCTTGCCATGTCCTAGATTATTAGCTGTGGTCATCCAGTGACCAGTACTTTGTAATCTGTAGGTTGCCATTCTGGCTTCAACTTCCAAGAAGATGTGGAGAGGTGGCAGATTTAAAATAGCATCCAGTGCTTGTCCTGAGGTGCCTTTAAAGGCTCCAGTGATGCACCGATTAGCTAGATATTGTATTCTGCTGATTTTGTGGATCGCAGTTGCTTGTTTTATTTTGGGCCACCAGGCGATTATTCCATATGAAATTATTGGTCGAACCATGGTTTTGTACAGCCACAGGGTCAGTTCCGGTTTGAGCCCCCACGTACTACCTATGGCTCTTTTTCCAATAACTAATGTTTGTATGCACCTGGTGATTGTTTTGTCTATAAGCCGTTCACGATCTTTTTGGGTCAGGTGAGGCTATGACCAACTAGTAATTTTGTTGGCAGAACCTCTGTTGCAACTAAATTCCCTAATGGAAACTGGCACTTTTTCTGTTAGGTTAGGTTGTTTTCAGTTTAAGGTTATATTTTCTGAATAGGTACATTGTTGCCGGATATTCTCTAGTCTCCACATCGACCCGCGTTCTTTTAAATTTGGTCTGTCCTTTTTAAATTGGAAGTAGCATCGCTTAATGAAAATGTTTTGTTGTAACAAAATTATTTTTGGCATTTTGACTTTTCCTTTGACGGAAATAATATTATTTTTTACACATTTGATAAATTATTTATTTTCTTACGAATATTAAAATAATAAATCTGGCAATGTGGTGGCAAGAAAATGTCGAACACACACTGACATAAAAAAAAAGTTGCATGCGCTACATCATCGAATCAGTTAGTCCAACATGAAAAGAAAAAATCATAGCCAACTCTGTCCCAAAAAGGTCGTGAACGGCTTATAAGTGGGAGTTCCAAGTTAGTTTGGAATCGATGATTAGACCTAGGTACTTAACCTCGTTCTCCCAGTTGACATTTGTCTCAAACAGTTTTATGTTGATTCTGTTTGTGATGTTCTTTCTACAAGTGAAAGCGATGAGAGTGGCTTTGCTGGGATTAATTCTAAGATTATTCTCTAGACACCACTCTTCGGTTATCTTTAGTGCTGATTTCATTACATTGTCTACGCTTCTTTAGTATTTACCTTGAATCAGTATGACAATGTCATCAGCGTATCCTTGAGTGTAGTAGCCTTTGTTATTGAGTTGGATGAGCAGTTCATCAACTGTGAGGCACCACAGGAGTGGAGAAAGAACTCCTCCCTGTGGAAATCCCCTTGTCGCCTGCACTGTCTTTTCCTTGTCAAATAACTTGACTTTTACAACTCTAGTGTTGAGCATTGCCATAGTCCATCTTATCGTGGTGTTATCGATCTGATGGTTTGTCATTGCTCTTTCAATAGAGTGGTAGGAGGTGTTGTCGAAGGCACCTTCTATGTCTAGAAATGCTCCGACTGCGTACTCCTTGTACTCCAAGGTTCTCTCAATTTTCCCCACTAGTTAGTGTAGAGCGGTTTCACATGACTTCCCTGTTTGGTAAGCATGTTGATATTTGTGAATCGGGAGTGAAGTTAGGGCTTCCTCCCTCCAGTATCTGTCTACTAATCTTTCCAACGTTTTAAGGAGGAATGACGCTAGGCTGATAGGTTTGTAAGATTTAGCGTCTGCATAGCTGCTCTTACCAGGCTTAGAGATAAATACTACTTTAGTCACTCTCCAGGATTGGGGAATGTAACCCAAGGCAAGACTTGCTTGGAACATGTCCTTGAGTGGGTTCAGCAGTACATCTATCCCTTTCTGCAGCATTTCGTATAGGGTTAAGTTTCTTTAATTTTGTAGCGGATTCGCTCTTAATGGAACTTAAAAGATTCCACCGATTTATGCTTAATCCAAAAAATGTGTATATGTTTTGAACAGTAGCGAAAAAAGATTGAATTTCTCTTACACCTTTAACTGTATCATTAATCACCAAGTTGCGGTTATACGCAGCGTAATGAACGTAACGCGATTGGTTGAGTTATTACTGGTTCAACGCATGCGCCAATACTTAAACAAAAGAAAAATAACATATTTATAATTGAAAATGTCTAATGTCTACTAAAAAAATCAATACCTCACTATCCACAAAGTGAAATAATGGACACATTGTCAATCGTGGCATTTTTTCGCGCCTCTACGGGATTGTAGTTCGTAAAGTACCTTATGGATTACAGATGATGTAATTACGGTACACAGGTACAGTTAGCAACTCTGCTGCTAACAGAATGAGGATAGGGATAGACGTCAAAACAATCCATAAATCCAACATTTAATGATCATGTTGCTAAATTATAGAATTCTTAACTCGACTCAAATCAGCCTTACGATCCAGGAAATTCACCAATTTCATTACCCTATGCCCCATATTACAGAACAATCTATGTCAGCTTTAATTTAAAGGCCGGCAATTCAAAACTACTTTTGCTTTTTGCATGGACATCCCATTATGATAATAATAAAAACAGGAAGATTTTTTCCTGCTTGGGTTTATTGAATGAAAACAAATTAGGGGACCCTTTGCGCCCCCCCGCGGCCGAGGGGTCTGCGGGTACCAAGTTACTCCACTGTTTAGAGTCCCCTAAACCCAAACAGGTACAACAGCAAACTTTTAAAGATAATCGCATAACCAGAAGTGTGGTGTTGACTCATGATTTTTCAGTTTTTTTTTAATTTTTCAAAAATTGCTTGTAACGATTTTTTTCCAAATGTTACATTTTAATAGATTTGTAATGTGTATTGATGTGAGATAGGTGATTTTCATTAGCGTAACTAGTGATGTGGGTCGGGTAAATATCCAGTGGGTAGAGTATTTATAAATGGGTATTTACCCGTACCTTGAATAAATACCTAAAAACTGGGTATTTATCAAATTTATAATATTTAGAAAGCTAAACTAACTTTTACTCACATAATAATGTTATCTTGATAAGTAAACTACATATAAATGCACTGGAATATTTTATGTAAAATAACAATTTAAATGTAACATTGAATAAGCATTCACCAAGGTAAATTAATCGTTTATCAGGAAAAAACATTGGCTGCCGAAGTTTATGGAAATAAACAGTAGACGCAATAAATTGCGCCTGGTACAGTTTACAAAAAAACATTGTGATTGCTCTGACTCCGGAGATGGAGATAATTTAAATTGTTGTATGTACATTATTTTCTGACTTGTTTCCATTTTTGAAAAATGAACATAACATTAACTTGATGAAATCGTAACAAGGCAAAGAATATCACAAAATAATATAAACAACGCTGTATACCGATGGGACCATAAGTATGCAACAGCAATGAGATAGCATGAACAAAAGCACATAATACTTGAGTAAGAAAGAGATAATCGTACAAAAAAGTTATTTTAGTATAGGCATATTTTGTTGACAAATGTCATAATGAAAATCAGCGTCAAGTCTACTCAAATATGTGTTTCTATGTTCATCTCCTTATTCAATTATTGAATTCTGTTTTTTATTCATGTTATCTCATTGCTGTTATATACAGGTTGCCTAAAATTGTACAGAACATGGCAATTCCATGAGTTGGAAAAGGTTCATAAGGCCATCAGAGTAACCAAAATAAAAAAATACAATAATAACCTTGGTAGCTAGGCAACCAGTAGGTACAATAGCTACTTGTTACCTAGCTACCAAAGTATTTATTGCATTTTCCATTTCGGTATTCTTATGGCAAATAGTAGTGAGTTGGAAAAGGTTTTACTACTATTTGCCATAAGAATAACCGAAATGGAAAATGCAATAAATACTTTGGTAGCTAGGTAACAAGTAGCTATTGTACCTACTTGTTGCCTAGCTACCAAGGTTATTATTGTATTTTTTTATTTCGGTTACTCTGATGGCGTTATGAACCTTTTCCAACTCACGGAATTGCCATGTTCTGTACAATCTTAGGGAACCTGTATAGTTAGAGCCTCATCAGTATTTTAGGCAGTAAATGTTCTCAGTTCAGCTATTTCCTTAAACATTTTTATAAAATTCGAATAGAGCACCTTTACTTACCAATCTATTATACTGATTAGATTAGCTTTATAATATTTGTAAATGAGTCTATAAATACCCGCTTAAATACCCATTTTGGATATTTACCCGGGTAAATACCCCGGGTATTTACCCCTAAAAATAAATACCCGGGTAATTTACATCACTAGGCGTAACTAGGATTTTTGACTGGGGAGGGCAGGCCCCCAAACAACCATTGTCAATACCTAAAGTAAATTTTTTTCTATAATAATTTTCAAGGTCAAATTTCTAGGGGATAGTTGCATTCCTGCAGGGTCCCTAGTTTTAATAATGTTGGTACATAGATTTTTAGTTTTTTTTTCACTAAAAAAATGATTTGTCATTTTGACAGATATGTCATGATAGTGGGTAAAATGAACAGCATAGTAAAATATTGCAAATTTATTAATTATTAAACTTACAATATTTGAAAATAAACATAATTAACGTTTGTAAAATTAAAGGTAGTTGTAATTAAACGACAAATTGAAAGAATGATAAATTTTGACATTCAAAATTGACACAACCATAATAGACAAAGTTCTACCAACACAGGGTATAAAAATTTTCTAGCATTTTAATCACATATCACCAACATTGTAACACTTTGACAGTTATTGTAGAAAAAAAAAGTACTTTATGTATACCTATGAAAACATGCATTTACGTAGATACATAACTTTTTCGCTTAAATTTATTTGGTCGTTCTTTGACACTGTTATACGAGGATGTCTACAATCTAATAAAACAAAAGTTTTTTAGCGAAAATTGGTTTTTATTGTTTCTCAAAATATTCGCCCTTAAACTCTAAACATTTACGAATTCCGTAAAACCAATTTCCAAAATGTAAATTCCACTCTTCTTGAGTCACTTGAGAAACAAGATTTATCAAGCTTTCCACAGCATCTTTGGGAGTTCTAAATCTCACACCACGCATTTTATCCTTTAATGGAGGAAATAGAAAGTAATCGAACGGTGCTAGGTCGGAACTGTAGGAGGGATAACTTAGCAATTTTAACCCGGAAGTCTCGAAAAACTATTTTGTTCGACGTGCAGTATGACTAGAAGTATTGTCTCACTCCTTGGGCACCGTAAACGAGCTTTTTGAATAACGTCTGGCAACCATACTGTTTTGTACCATTGTGCCCTAACAGTACGACAGTACTGATAGGTTCTGATTTTGAAAAGAAGCAAGCAATCATTTTCTTACCAACTCTTCTAGATCGCTTCACTTTAACTGGATTATGATCTGTTGGAAACATCCATTGGTCAGACTGCCGCTTAGATTCGGGTTCAAATGCATATATTGAGATGGTATTTAGCCCGTTACTCAACTCTGCTTGCAGCATAGATAAATAAAAGAATTCATTAAAGCACAGAGCTGGGGTAAATCAGGCAACTGCAAGAAGTTACATCAGAAATTTTAATTCATAACTACATTGGTAAAGCATTGCCGATATTAAATGGAATTACTTCAGAATAAATGGCAATAAGGCAGAACTCAATTCGTAAATTAGAGTCACAGAAATATCAATTAGCATAAATTAACAGGTTGGTGCAAAGTAAAGCCAATCAAAATTCAACAAATCTATCACCAAAGGGTTTATTACATGCGTGTTAAATAAATTTACATGTCAGTATAATTGAATAAGTACAGTTCTATGAACTTTTTAAATAAAGGTAAGAAGGACAGAATGTTCTCAATACAGTGCAAAGAGAGCACAATACTAGATCAAATAAGACTATAAAAAAATGGAACGGTAATATTTGAAGAATGGTGAAAAGCAGACAATTATTATAAAATACAAGAAATTCACACAACAGAAAATGAACGAGATTGGTGTTTAAAAAAATGAGTCAGTGAAGTGACATAAGTGAACAGACAATCCAAATAAAACATAGTGAGTGGCGCTATAACCTAGTTTAAATACGAGTGAACAAACAATAATTTTAGAATTAAGATTTTGTTCATTTTTATAATATAAGTTAAAATTTAGTTTATAAGTAACTGATTTGTACTTGGTTAACATCCACAATTATGAATTTAGATAGGCAATTGTTGTTAACTACCCTAGAGAAAAACAATTGAATAAAAATTATTTCATGACAGTCGAATTTGTCTCTCCAGATTAATTGAGTTTTAAGCCATTTACAATAAATTGAAATAAATTAAAAATAATTATACCATCGTGATCAGGAGCTCGTAGTGCATATGTGAAAATGTGGGTGTGAAAATCCATCACCTAAAAATTATTTTCATCTGCGACCACCTGAACCACTTCGCCAACGACGAGAAGTTTACGATCATCAGATTTTGAGCACAATTGAGGTCAGGCGTTTGAAATTTTGATATCACCACGTCCGCACGCCGTCTAGGAGTACACCGTAGCAGTTCCAGCATCCTAGGGTTCCGCTTCCAGCAGCGAGCATCAGGAGAAGCTGTTCCGAGCCAGTTCCCGCAGCCTAAAAAAGGTCAGGTTAGTGTTGCAAAGCAAATATCCGTGCTAGAGTTTCGAAACTTACCAGGAGGAACGAGTCCTATAAGAGGTCGATCGCAGCCTTACAATACTTCAAAAAAGAGCATGAGGTCCAGAAATTGTAAAAATATAAGTTGAGGTTATGTTTTTTTACATGAAAGGACGCGTTCAAAACAATAATTGAATTCGCAGGAAGCCGCAACGATCTAAAAACAAAACACGACTAGTGACGCTTAATAAAGCGCGAGATTCGAATTACCTGATAATTTGTTCATAGATTTGCCTTTGAATTAATTTGTAAATACACCAGAAACGAACCGCACGAAAATTCAATTTGTTGATAGATAAATTGACAGCGTAGTGAGTCTGCGCGTTGCTGCTTTTTAATTTCACAGCCCAGTGCCGTAACACGGGAGTTTAAATATGAACATGTCGGTGAACCTAACTTGCAGATTTGAGTCTTCATGCCTACTGAAAGCTAGCCATAAATAACTTTACTTGCAGATGTACGAATTACTATAGGGGGCAAAACACTACAATCAATGAACCCATTTATACAATTATTTATTTACTTTTAATCAGTTTTGTACATGATGTAAGTATTAAGCTTATTAAAAATTACAATAGTCCTGTACAATATCTAGCTTTCGTCACCAGTTATGATTTAACTGCTTTAGGTCTACCTTCATATTTCTTATGCCATTCCACATGCTGTGGTTGTGTTTCTGTTAATTAAACTGTGTGGTATTCACCTACAACAGACTTTTCTTACACCCAAATGATTATGTAACATCTTGTTTATTGCAGTCATGCCAATATCCAAGACAATAATTCTATATGTGACTCGATTGTCCTACTGAATCATTCTTTGCACAGCGTCTATGTTCGTATCGGTAACTGCTGAAATTGGTTATCCTTCGCAGAAATCGTCGCTGACTGAAACTCGTTCAAATTTAAATTCATTAAACCAGCCATGAACAGTCCTCTGATGCGAAGGCGCTTGGTCACCAAAGCAGCATGAAGTAATTCAAAACTTTCTTTCGTAGATAGGGAACTTTTAAAGTCACAATAAATCATGGCTCTAAAAGTCATGCTCGTCACACTTACATCAAACTTAACTGTATAATAATTCTTGCAATTATCAAAACTAAATTTGAACTGTTAAACTAGAAAACATTCTACGAGAGCGGAAGAACTGAAAAATCTCTATAGTCCTGTCAGACAATTAGCCTGGAGGAAGGAAACCTCGATATAAAATGACCTGAGGTCCTCCCAAAGGGGTTGAGACGTATGGGTTTGCACCCCAGCTCTCGTAAAAACTTGATAAACTGCAAAAAATCCTATAGACAAGCTTCATAACAAGAACGGAAAGAAAGAACAACGAACTAAGCGAGGAAAGGTTTTGAATTTTGGAGCATTGAACATACAAGGTTGGCGAGGAAAGGCAGAGGACATTGTACAAGGTTTAGATAAAATGAAAGCCGATTTAATAGTTCTAACAGAAACAAAAAGAAAGGGAAAAGGTATAGAAAAAATCAGAAATTTTATACATTTGTTTAGCGGAGTCCCTAAAGAAGAATGAGCTCATAGAGGCATCTCAATTATGATACATAAGAAACACAAAAACAAAATGAAACATTGGGAAACGGTAAATGAAAATATAATAACGCTAAAGATGAATCACAAAGGACACAAGATAACAGTAATCGGAGTCTATGTACCAAGCAAGGATGCTATAAATATAGAAAAAGACCAACATTATACAGTTATACATGATATCCTGAGTACAATAGGAAACCAACGTGAAATTATTATGATGGGCGACATGAAGGCTAGAACTGGAAATGAACAACAAGACAACTCAAATCGATTATGGATTACATAATCATAACACAAAAAACAAGACTTAAGGTTTATAATTATGATAGACGAGTATTTAGAAAGAGAATGTGGCTCAGACCACTATTACCTAAACTCAAACATATACATTCCATCTAATTACAAAATTAATCCAAATCAAAATAAATATAAATCTAAAAACAACGAAGTGGACCCGGTCAAATATAAAACTTTTAATAATGAACACCCTTTCCTCGTTAGAGTAAATTACATCTATTTTAAGTGACACAATTTGTTAGGCCTTTTTAGATCTAAGATTCTGGGCAATCTTTCAAAGCAGCATCAAACAACGCAATACGTACACTTTAGTGCAATTTGCCGGCCGTCGGCTCAATCCGTAGTAGGCCGCGGGATGACTGACAGCAAGAATAATATCGGTAGAGTTTTAATTAAATATAAAAAAGCCCAGAGCGCCAACAATTTTTGAAGATACGACAATTGCACCCCGGTGAACTATGGAGAAACTGTAAACTCTATGCCTAGCACGCAATACTTCCTGAAAGATAGCTTCACATGCACTAAATGTACTTACAGTTTTGACAGAACATTGGGGTTACAACATATTAAAATGGGCAAGCTCGCCGCGACAGACTTGGAGCTCTGATTCTGGACGTCGCTGCAATCGTACTTCGACGTCGGCAGAGAACGCTTCGCGGTCAACGGTGGCCGTTTTGGCCGGCAATAACAGCGCCGCTCCCACGGGTCGAAAGGCCAAACCTCGGGGTTAATTACACCCCACAATACGGTACCCTCTTGTGCCCTAACTGTGCGCCGGCGACAAGGAGAAGCGGTTCCGTGGAGGCTCGACAGATCGCCTCGCTAACTTTGCTGCACGTGGCCAAAAGGTCCAGCGACTTCAGAGCAAAAACGCAATTTGTGCCAAGTACGGCTCGATGACGAAATGTTGCCTAGTACGATTTGCTGTAAGAGGAAAAACAAAGGTTCTAATAGAACAGGTACGGACAGGCTTCCTAGCGTGAAATAGTTACTCACCCCAGGTGGTTTTTGGGCGCAGAAAAGAACAGCTCGAGTGTGCTAACACCGATATATTCGCCGTAGCGAAGGAAACCAACGTCCTTAAATATGTTCACGGGGCTTCAATCCACGAAACGTGCTTGTCTCGAATGATGGGCTCAAGGTCCTGAGTGTCTGTCAGTAACCATTTTACTCTTACTTTCACTTTTTTTATTGATTGATCTTCACGTTTGTGGTCATACGGTTCTTATGAGATCCTATTGCAACTGTTATGCTTTAATTAATTTATTTCTTATGCCATCGTCCCTTCATAACTTTTATTTCTTTTTTCTCTTTTTAGCTTGTCTACATTCAATTTTTGTTGCTTTATGCGACTTCTTGTAGCTATCATTTTTTGTTCCCAATTTTTGCCACAGCCCTGTAGAGGTTTGTGTCTGCTGTGGGTCCTCTGTATGTACGGATCATGCATCTAATGTTTATTCATTTTCCTTGTTGTTATTAAAGTATGATCAAATTGATTATTTGTCATTCCAATTGGTTGCCTTCATGTTATCTTGTAGTTATATGGGTGTTGTGATCACATATAGGTTTGATAACATTGCTAGTTAAGTTATTTGATGCCATTGTCCAGTGGCGGGACTAAAGGGGGTTCAAAGGGTTTGAAGAAACTGGGCCCTGAACTCTGGCGGCACTAATATCATTTGAGAGAAATGTATTTTACACTTGGTACTGTTTGGGGCTCAAAATATTCCTGGAACCTGGCCTCTTCCAATGAATCTTCTGTACCTACCTATTTAAGCACGTAGATCACTTAGTATAATTATTACCTATATGCTGTCTTGGTACCTTTTACATAGTTTCTGATTTATCATAGATTTGTTCTTTTACTTCTAGTTTTCCTCTTATCACCAGTTTTAGTTGTGGTTTGTTTTGCAGTACCTTTTGTCCATGTTCTTGCCTGGGTCATCGTAATTTGCTTTATCAGAGTACCTATTAGTTTTTTGGTTTTTCTGTTTTTAGTTTTTTAACGATTTCTGTTTTTATTTTACCTTGTCCATTTCCTGTCTCATTAAATCATTTTCTATTTTAGTCTCTTAATAGGGTCAAATCAAGGTTTGTATATTAAAATTTAATTCTAATATTGACATTCGAGTAACCACAAAAGCCTCAAACATTGTATAAGTAATTTAGTATTATAATAAATGCAAATTTTTACAAAAGAAAGGATTCATGAACAAGTGCTTAGATTTCCGAACTTGTAAACCTGCTGAGGTTCCTATGTCATTCTTACTTCAGAAACGACAGAGCCAATCACTATAACTTCTTCAAGTTCAACTTCAACTTATTTTTCTTTGTGTGTTTTGTATTAATGAATGTAGTACTCACTAACTTACTGATATTTGCAAATAGTGTATGCATTACCACTGTTACTATACAACAATAGTTTTAACATCACAATATAAACACTTTATTCTACCTCATTAAAATAAAAATGGGAATATCATTAATTGGAATCCATTTAGTGATATATAATATTTTCACATATAATCTCATAAGAGCATTAAATCTTTCCGGACATTTTGAGTGCGTTCCAACGTCGTCCCGCTCGGGCAATTAGGACGTTGTTGGAATGCACGAAAAATAATTTCCAGATATGAATTAATGCTCTAATGCAGATTCGGTAAGAAAATCTAACGACACAAACCGTCACAGTTAGGTTGGTCTACCTACAAAAAATTTCCAGGAAATTTTGTTGTTGTCTTGGTTACGGCTCGTGAACTAATTTTTCTATTGGTCATTAATGAGTGTCATACGATTTTCAGTAAAACATTTCCCTTGTTTTTATTCTTTAGTCATAAATTAACTATTCTTTCCGTGAATAAAGGTTGATAATTTGTATTTAATAATATGCTTTATTGATATATAATCAAAAGGTGAGCGGTCAGGAAGACCCTGTTCTTCTCCCCGCACCGTCAAATTTACAAAAATATATGTATAAATAATTAAATTATCTGCGAAAAACTATTTACAACTAATAATAGAAAATGAGTTACTGTTGACAATAACTAATAACACAAGAAAAAATTTAAAATAAAAAACTAACGAAGAAAACCATCTGAGACCAATTACATAAACCCTAACCGTCCATAATAAGCTGTTTAAATTTTCTTTTAAATAATTCATTAGTAATTGACATTAATTCAACATTTTTAATACTATTCCAAAACTTTCCGAAATCATAACTGAAAGACCGTTTAAAAAATGTAGAGCTGAAGGAGGGGATAGACACCAAACCTTGGTTTCCTAAATTTAGATGATGAACATCTGTACGAAAACTGATTTTATTATATAAATATGGAGGCGTCTGTTTATACAGAATTTTGTGATAGAAACACGTCCTATGCAACAGCCTTCATCCAACCGGCCTCAAGTAACTTATGCGATATATGGTCGTATTTTGTAATGCCAAAAATTAAGTGAAGACAAGAGTTCTGTACTCTCTGGATTCTCATGCCATCATATGAATCCAGACAAGGGCCATACACAGTATCGCAATAATTAAATTGTGACAGAACCATTGAGTCGCAGAGAATTGTTTTGAATTTAGTATTTAAAAAATGACGGCTAGAGTATAAAATCTTTAATTGATAAAAAGCTCGACATATGAGCAAGCGCGTAGGAGCGTTTTCTAAACTACGGGGGCCATTCTAATTTCAATAAAGGCTTCTAACTTGATTCATTAATACGAGCTATAATATTTCTGATTTCCTGATTATCAATTTTTAGTTTAATACTATAATAGTGTAACGACCTTGTGATCAGGCAGCTGCAAACGCGTGAGGCACAGCCGCCAGGAGACGACCTTAGGGCCAGCTGCGGACGAATGGGTCATTGTTCCAGAACTTCGAGAAACGTCCTTGGACCCAGAACTTCGAGAAGCAGCCGGGCCGCTGCGGATATATGAGTCACGCCCGGGGTCCTCCCTCCTAGGAGGGAATTAATTGGCAATATAAATATGCGTTCGCAGGAATAGAAGTCAGTTCTCATCAGACTCGAAGCGCGTAATATAAATGAACCCGTGTATATAACTCTAGTAAAATAAATAACAAATAAATATAACCATATAAATCATTAATGTTAAGTCGTGCAATATAAATAAATAAATGTATCGTTGTTAGAAATAGTGCCTGTAGTTCGTTAGTTTAAGTAATTTGTGTTCTGCCTTGATAATTATTGTGTTTGTAAATAATCGTAACTAATCGTTGTAAATAAATGTTTAATACAAGAAGCGTCGTATAATTTTTAGATAGCCCGAAACGTAAAAACGTAACAATAGTATATTTTAGTCACTGGTTACTTAACAAGTACTATTTTATTAAAAAAACACTGTACCATAAAAAATTAATTAAACAATGAACAATGTTTATTATCAGATTTTCACATAAGAAAAGAATACACATGAATAACCAAACTTAAATGAATATGCTACTAATTTCCAAAAAATAAAAAGAGTATAAATAAAGATGAGAAATATAATAAATGTATATAAAAAACAAATACAAAAATAAATGCAATTAAGAAACTATCATTTAGGAACCTGTACCAAAAACAGAAATTCTACTTGGTAAAGCAACTACGAAATCGTTTACAAGATCGTCTAGATCTAGATGTTCTACCTCCTCTACAGTGTCCGCCAAAAAGTCGGCATAATATGGGAAACATTTTTATTTTTTATTTTTCAAAAAAACTTTTTACGTCAATAATTTTGCTTGTCTAAAAATCTATTTAGCCCCTATCATATATACCGAGCGATTTTTACTTATTTGGAAAATGGAGTTTTTCGAAATTGTCAAAATCTAAAAAAGTGCTATTTTTCGGAAATTAAGTAAGATTTCAATGAGATTTTTTTAGAATGTGTTATTTTTAGTTAACTGAACAATCTCAGGGCCAGAAAATAACTAATTTTTAAACTTTAGCTAAAAATTAATTTTTCAATTTTTAAAACATGTATTTTCAAAATTTCAGATACTAAGACTTAATTTTAAATTCATTTTTTTATGTGAAGACTTTAAAGATTTATAAATGGTAAAAATAATATAAAATGTTAATTACTTCTTTAGATTTTTTATTATTTACCAAAAAGTAGAATGTTTGCGTAATTTTTACGTTTTTTATGCAAGGTGCTATTTAAGAGAAATATTTTTCAATTCTAATTAATATCTATTTAAATGGTTTCTAGAAACACTAATCTAGCCCTGTTAATGAATTACTGTTACAAAAATTCTGTAAAGGTTCTTTTACAGTTGTCTAAATAAGGAGATTTTTCTTTATCCAATTATATGTTCTAAAAAGTATCCGATCACACCGATTACTTTCTGGAATAGTGAAATTTAATATCGTTCACTCGGCGGCGATAAAAAATAAGGCGATTTACAGATGGGGGGTTTTCATTACACTTCAAGTTCATATATGTTCATGTTAGTGGTTATAAGAAATACCTAAAATTATAAATTTTGATGAAACTAGAAAAAGATTTTTTTGAGGGGGCCAGGCCCCTCTGAAAATTATTTGAGGGGGCCATTGGCCCCCGTGGCCCCCGCGGCTCCTACGCGCCTGCATATGAGGCTATCGACATGAGTTCTAAATCGCAACTTGGCGTCCAGGTGAAGACCAAGGTTTTTTACACAGTCTTGTATTTGCAGAATATTATTACCAAGTTTAATAACTGTATTTCCCTGAGCTCTCTTTCTTAAATTATCTTTCCCAAAAATTATAACTGTCTACTTGGCGGGGTTAATTTTAAGTGAATGTTTGTTGGATATATCTGTTAGGCTATTTAAATCATTATTAATCTACTCACAAGTGAGAAAGAATAATAAATTTGAGGGTCGTCCGCATAAAAGTGATAATTGCAATTTTTTATCGCTGTGTAAAAGTTACATGTATATATAGTATACAAAAGCGGTTCTAGAATAGATCCCTGTGGAACACCCCTATCAAGAGTTAAGGCATCAGATACAGCGCCCTCCAAACAACTCTTTGGCTTCTGTTATTCAAAAAATTAGATATAAGCAAAGAGCATATAATGAGAAGAGACTCAGCGCTAGGCAGTATTAGCTTATAGCTTAAAATTTCCCGCCCGCTAGGCTCCCAGGTCTTATCCCTCTGGCAGGAGGAATCCCAGTTAAACAGCTCAGAGCAAAACCATAATTCTAGAATTCGTTGGTTTAAACTAAAGTGCGGTGTTGCCAAGGTTGACACAACCTTCGAACGAAAGTAACTTGGGTTACGAAACGCAGACAAAATTTCCCATTGTCTCTTAGCCAAAACAGAGTCGGGCGCTCACCCACATAAAGTGTCAGATTTCACAGGCCTCACAAAATCAGCTATATTAGTTTTGTCAGCATTATAGTATATCGAGTGATCAAGTAAATATCAGCTCTAGTTTACTGTAGTTTCATAATTGCGTGCATAATTTCGAAAAATGTTTTTAATTGTGAGAAATTAAAAACACCGCAAACTCAATAAAACATTTATTATTTCAATCGCTCCCTGAGCTGACCTCCTCCGTTTGTTTACAGCTTCTTAAAATCTAACACATTTCACAAGGGTCATTTAAAACAGGAAACGGACCATTGGCAAATCTGGGCTAGATTTAACCCGTCCGACAACAAAATACATCCAACCCAACGGCTCTTAAAGCTAAGGGTCGAGTTATTTATGGCCGTTTACTACTGTGCGTAAAAGAAACGTCATTATACACAAATAAGCTACTAAATGATCTTAAATATTATAACAGCATTATTTTTTGACTTAGGTAATTCCAAAAAGCCACCCCTATCTACATCATTTATCATTATTTTCAAATCAGATATACTGGAGCTAGAGTTCGTATGATATCAATTTGATATTCAGCAAAAAAAATCGAGGCACTGCTAAATAAATATGACCGCTAGACGATTATTTTAAAGGCGGCACATTCCATGCAAAATTAACGGTGTATTTTGTTTTCTTTGTCAACGATCGTGTTTGCCGCATCGCCACACGTGCAACCACACGTGCAAGACTACTATAGGAAATTCAATTCAAGTTATAAACAAGTTATTCTGTACAATTAAAATTTATTTTTAGTTAATAATATCTCGAATAAAATCTGTGGAACATCGTAAAATGAAGCATTCATTTCACTGTAGCCTGCCTTATTGAGATGACAAAATTCGAAGTTTATTTTTAGAATTATTATAATGTACCTTTTGAATTATATTTTTGTGAATTCTGTTAATCATAATTTTAATAAAAAGAGAAATGACATAATGTAAATGAGTTTCGCAGGTTAAATTTCTAAAATCTTTCATAATTGTTATACATTCTTTTTGTATATTTACAGTTACACTGTTACATAATTTATTATTTTCATAAAATGTGGAAAATTGTTTTATCAAAATACTTATAAAAGCATTAAATTCGTTAGATGATCGTTTTAAATATTTTATGTGACTAACATTATATAATCTTTAGCGAAAATAAGTGCTTCATTTTCTTCTAATGGCTCCTCTGAACATTTTAAAAGTACATCTGCACAATAATTACATTTAAATTTGTTTAGTACAGAATTTGCTAAAGACCCAGCCACGTAAGTATTTGTACTAGTTTGTAACGAAGCTGGGGAATCGTCTAAAACTACATCTTGCACTTGACTGTCTTTATCTTCCAAGCACTCATTTTGTAAGACATTACGAGATCCTTTAAACATAATAATTTGTATATAAATATTTTCAATACAAGTCAGAGAATACTATACCTTCTAAATCTGTCGTTACTGAGGCATTGTTTACGACTTCTACATCACCACTAAAATCTAAACAACAACATCCAAATATACCGAAAATTTTAATAAGGTTTACCCACGTGGTACGTATGAAGATTCTAGAGCGAGCATTTTTTAAATTGCTCAATTCTAAGTGCTCCATGTCTTCATCGACTTCGCAATTGCTTGCGTTGATGTCTTTTTGAAGCCTTATGAACATATTGTGTTGCATCGAAATTCTGAATTGCTGAACAGTTGGAAATGGATTGTATCCGGCTCTGCTACGAATTACAGAAAAAAAGTTTTCAATAGGGTCCTGATTTAAATGTGAAGTAAGTAAATATTTGATGTCTTCTTTTTTCAAATCCTCCCAAAGTGATAGTATTCCAGTAATTGTCCAAATAAATCCATCAATGCAGTAGACATTAGACTTTATTTTCGAATTCTGCGACGTAAGTTTTATATTTTGAAATAACTCTTTACCTTCTTTTAGAATATTTTCAGGGTTGTTATTAAATACTGATAACGGACGTTTATTTTTGTTGCGATCTAGGAAGTGTCTGCTATTTAGTCCATCAAAAATGTTATTCATATTTGCAATGAATTTCGCAGTATCTGTAGCAGAATCGTTAGTAATCTGGTTTAATTTCACTGCAGTTTGTAAAGAGATCAAAGTTGGCCGAGGATTTTGAAATTTGGTATAAGGGCCTAAATGTTGATTCTAAACAACTTTTCTTAATAACTTTTTGTCGTATTTACTACATAAAAGGCACGCTAATCTACAGAAAAATAATTTTTTTTAATAATTTCCAAGGCATACTTGATTTTTTGGAATTGTCAAGGAAACATTCGGACGTGGCTACTTATTTTGTTCACGCGGAAACCCAAAACGCTCGGCGAGCGGCAAAGTGATGAAAACGCACGCTCAGCGGCAAATGTCAACTTTCTGTTGTCAAATGACAGTGAGAAAAATCTACTTTCGATGTCAGTCGTCGAAAAAGGTAATACAACCCACCTAACACTGCAATACAAACGTTTAGGTTCATTACTAGTGGGCAATGATCAACTTTATTTTAGTATAAACTGTCAAATTGGTAGTCTATATTTTGCGGTAATTAAATATTTAAAGGAATTTTTTAGAACATGTAATTGGATAAAGAAAAATTTACAGGATTTTTGTAACAGTAACTCATTAACAGTGGTAGATTATAGTTTCTTGAAGCCATTTAAATATACCGGGTGTCCGTTCTCAAAGTCGAACATAGGCGATTAATATTGTATTGAACGTTTTTGCCGATTCCTGCTCGCCAATTCAACTTACAGGGAAGGTAATGGTATCAATGGGAAGATAAAATTATTACACATCAAATGATACCAATAATAATATTCAAGATGCGATTTTTATTTTAAAATATTAATTTAAAGCTTGGGAATTTTTAAATATGCCATGCCTTGATTTTCAAGTTCGACAGCATTTGTCAAAAAAATTGGTAATTAGTTGACGTAAATCAGGTATTTTCTGTCAACGTCTGTTAAAATTATCTACAGAAAAATGAATTATTTTAATGAAGAATGAGTGAATGCTCTAATGTTAATTACCTATGTTCGACTTTGAGAATGGACACCCGGTATATTAATTAGAATTGAAAAATATTTCTCCTAAAAAGCGCATTGCATAAAAAACGTAAAAATTATGCAAAGATAATACTTTTCGGTAAATAATAAAAACTCTGAGATTTTTTTAGAGTGTGTTATTTTTAGCTAACTGAACAATCTCAAAGCCAGAAAACACCTATTTTTTAACTTTAGCTAAAAAGTAATTTTTAAATTTTTTAAATATTTTCAAAATTTCACATACAAAGGCTTAATATTAAAATTAATTTTTTTATGTGAACCAAAGAGCAATGCTCTTTGATGTGAACACTTTAAAGATTTATAATTGGGAAAAATAATATAAAATGTTAATTACTTCTTAAATTTTTTATTATTTACCGAAAAGTAGTATGTTTGCATAATTTTTAGGTTTTCCATGCAAGGCGTTTTTTAAGTGGAATATTTTTCCATTCTAATTAATACCTATTTAAATGGCTTCTAGAAACTTTAATCTAGCCCTGTTAATGAATTGCTGTAACAAAAATCCGTAAATGTTCTTTTACAGTTGTCCAAATAAAGAGATTTGTCTTTGTCCAATTACATGTTCTAAAAATCTCCTTATTTAGACAACTGTAAAAGAACATTTACAGAATTTTTGTAACTAAAATTCATTAACACGGCTTGATTAGAGTTTCCGTCGGCGGTACACCAAATGCAAGCATACATAAAAATAATATCTGCATTGATTACCTGCGCCTCAATAAAAGCCGAAACGGGCCATTATACCATGCACCGAAGTTTTTTAATTTATTACCTCCGGATATTCGAATGATACCGATTAATAAATTTAAAATAACAATAAAATCGTTCTTGTTAAAACACGCTTTTTACAACAACGAAGAATTTTGCGCGCGCATTGGCGACCTTATTGAAATCTTACTTAATTTCGGAAAAATGCCTTTTCGGATTTTAACAAATTCGAATATCTGGATTGTAAAATTCCTTGAAGTTTGCCGATCCGTACGACCAAAGAGCATATATGCTCTTTGGTACGACCTTAAAATACGGCAGCAACAAATCTGGCAACATGGGCAATTTATCTTCGCGCTCGAGTCACTTGAGGGTTGAGCCGCTGGTTTCAGGTAGAAAACCTAAAATAACGTTTGGTTTCTCCACATTTTAATTCGAGAAAAGTGGTATGCAACCCAATTAACAAGCAATACGTTTACAGCCATAAGCTTGCGCCTCTTCTCATTATATGCTCTTTGATATAAGGTCAACAGCACCAGCTTCAGAAACATAGTATGGCCTTAAGTGTTTCATGGTTAAGCATGTCAAAAGCCTTGGAGTAATCAAGTAAAACTAGAACAGTGATATTGTTTCGATCAGTAGCAGTTATAATATTATCAATTATATGTGCTAACCCTGTGGTACAGCTAAAGCCAGGTCGGAATCCAGACTGTTATCCCAGTCATATTAGGCAAAAATAGGGGTCAACCTCGGAATGAAAGATAATAAGCTCCAAATTGGTATGAACCTTTATTTTGGCGTTCTAAATAATGTCTCAAAAGTCTCATATAATCTCGTGTCCGCGTCTTAAGATATTCAAGGTCAAAGGTTTGCAAAAATCGGTTTTTCGCGAATATTTCGGTTCCTATGGCTTAAATGACATTTTTACCTATTATGAAAATTGTAGAGTATAAAATTCTCTACAACTTTTGTTTTTTTCATACGAGTAACCGTTTTCGAGGTAGAGCGTCGAGAGTGCGCAGCGCACTGCCATATATCCGACATCTTTATTTGATAGTAATGGCATGAGAACATTATATGACAATATATCTGTCGATACGATCTTGATGAAAATAATATAATATATATTGATGTAGGATTTCTTCTGCATCACGTCGTATGGAGCAAAGACGATACTTTCTCTGTTATTTAGATAGAATACATTAATATTGCAAACACATTATGGCTCAAGTATTGTTGTTATATTTGACGGATACTCGGATTATAGTAAAAATATTAAAGCAATGGAACAACGTAGAAGAACAGCTGCACTTTCAAAATCATATGAAGTTTGTTTTGACGAAACAATGATTGTGCCAATCAGCCAAGAGAAATTTTTATTCAATCGATTTAACAAAAAAACAACTTATTGATGTGCTTGTTGAGAAATTTAAAACTGTCAACATTACAACGAAACAAGCCAGAGATGACGCCGATGTCCTTATCATCGAAACAGCTATTGCAGAATCAAACCATCAAAAGACTGCCGTCATCATTGGTGAAGATATTGATTTACTTGTTATTTTAATTGGACGTACTCAATCACATAACCAGGAAATTTTCTTTAAAAAAGTGGGCAAAGGTAATGTTAAGACACAAATATATTCATCTAAAAGTTTTGATCAATATCCTCGTTCTAAAAAACACATTTTATTTTTACACGCATTTAGTGGTTGTGACACGACTTCTGCACTTTTTAAAAAAGGAAAAAAAAGTGTTACTAGAACATTGGAGAAACTTCCCAATTTGGATAAACTAGCTGAAGTATTTCAACAACAAAACTGCCCCGTACAAACATTATTCAAACATGGAGTACGCATCTTGTTGGCAATATATAATGCTCCAACATCTGAAGACAATATTGATCATTTCCGCTACACGCAATTCATCAAATTAACAAAGCTGAATAAACCTGTGCAATTATCAAGTCTTCCACCAACAAGTGTAGCAGCTCAGCAACACATTAATCGTGGTTATTACCAAATTCAAACCTGGTTAGGAAAGGATTTAGAACCCCAAGAATGGGGCTGGATGCAACAATGTGAATTCCTGGAACCGATCACTACGTTATTACCCCCAGCACCAACTGAACTACTGAATATAATTTTTGTAACTGCAAAAATGGTTGCGGTCCACGCTGTGGATGCAGGAAATCGGGTTTGAAATGATCAGTAGCATGTGGGCAGTGCAATGGACAAGCTTGCCTCAATGCGTCTATATGTACAAATGATCCCGATGAAGAATATCCATATGAATCCGAAGTCCTTGAAGATGTTGAAGCAAATATAATTGATAGCGACGATGATGATAATGAAATTAATTTTGAGCAACCAGAAGAAGACGATGAAGAAGAACAAGAAAATTAAACTAAAATTTCTTATAACCATTTACAATTTTTCATTCCAGATAAAAAAAATTCTTATATTGTCATAAATGTATAATTTGTATAATGAATAATGAATAATGATAAATAAAAATATATCGAAAAAAATATATTTTCTTAATCCCTTTTTACCTTAAAATACAATTACAATATATAATCTAGAATTAAAAAATAGAATTATATAACATATATAATAGAAATAGTTAAATATAAATAATTAAATGTAAATAATTAAAATATTTATTTTAATTAATTATAAATAATTAATAATTAGAATATAAATAATAGCCGTTATTACATAAGTTTTATATTTTAGTAAATAATTAACTTCTCACAAGACGTACGATTAATCGTATCTCATGCTTGACCTTGCATTAAGCCATATATGGCAGTGCGCTGCGCACTCTCGACGCTCTACCTCGAAAACGGTTACTTGTATGAAAAAAAAGTTCGAACAAAAGTTGTATAGAATTTTATACTCTATAATTTAGTAATAAGTAAAAATGTCTTTTAAGCCATAGGAACCCAAATATTCGCGAAAAAACCGATTTTTGCGACCTTTGACCTTGAATATCTTAAGACGCGGACACGAGATTATATGAGACTTTTGGAGACATTATTTAGAACGGCAAAAATAAAGGTTTATACCAATTTGCAGCTTATTATCTTTCATTCCGAGGTGAAACCTCTAATATGACTGGGCTATGTGTATTTGGTATAATATTATATTTATCTACATATAATCTAATCAGAGATTCAATGATTTTCT
The DNA here is from genome assembly GCA_940337035.1 of Agriotes lineatus. Taxonomy (NCBI): domain Eukaryota; kingdom Metazoa; phylum Arthropoda; class Insecta; order Coleoptera; family Elateridae; genus Agriotes; species Agriotes lineatus. The sequence goes on from CALNHX010004383.1 coordinate 95,465, forward strand.
CCAAGACCTTTGACAACACAGGCAAACTGCTGATTGGCCTCAGATCCTTATAATCATTTGGGTTTTTTATTTTTGGGAAGTGCAGTGACACCTGCTTCCTTCCAGGACATTGGAAAAACTGAGTTATTAAGGCAATAATTCATAATGTGTGTAATATATGGTAGCAGAAAGGGGCAGCCCAACTTTATAAGTCAATATTCAATTTGTCGGAACCAAAAGTAGGTTGTAGTAGGTTTTACAATATCCTCATGTTCTTTCAAAACTGTCATCATTTACGTAACATTTATCACTGTTTGATCTAAATTGTTGTTAAATCACACAGCTGACTTCACAATCTTCTTAAGACTATGAAAAGATTATAAATGCTGTATATACAATGGGAGATATTTTTCAGTTGACAGTTGTGTTTGCAGAATTGGTTTTGTGCATTCTTGTTTTTCTATCAATTTTTGAATTAAAAAAAAGAAATTATGAAGATTGTTACGGGTGAAAACAGAGTTACGACCCTGTAACAAACCAAAGTACTCCAGTGGGCTTAGTGCAGAAGGGGTAGATTTTTGGCTGTAAAAAATACTTGCTCACGGTGATCTAAAACATATTGTACCTTAAAGACACCAAGAGGAATTCGGGGTATTTGTTAGGTGTCGCCAGAAGTTAATACGGGACGCTTTCTAACAGGAAAAAGTGGGTTTATTTGGCTGCAGGGTGTTGCTCAGCTTCCAGAAATGACTGATCTATGATGGTAGCTCACCTTACTTTAAAACTTTAAAATTACATTAACTGCATTCTGCTTACCACTGCTATATTAATATAACACAAATACACTTATCGCAAAATTTCAGCTAATATTGTCAAATAATTCTTAATAGTTCCACCTGCTTCAAGCCCACACAAAGAAATCCCTAAACATGCATTTTCCTATGGTGCAATAATTGCATGAAATAAGTATTAATAGTCTGGTGACAGGCATGTGACAATTCGTTTAAGGCGTTTGAGCATTCCCTGTTGTGGGGATCTGATCAAAACTTCCGTCCACATAAGGCGGTTAATATAGCAAATAAACTGAGCAGAATAATTCACAACATGCATTTCTTAACTAACTTGGCTTGAAGAATGACTTTGTAAAATTCAGAACTTGCTACTTTTTAGTTTTATAAATTCAGTCTTACATTTAGTTGTTATAATTATTCTAGTTCAATAAAATAAACTTTTCTGCATGTTTTAATAATTTTGTTGTTCTCCTTAAACGGACAAAAGGTCTGAAACCGTCATTGTCCGCTTATTGGCGACTGCACTGTCTAGGATAATAACTGATCTTGTTGTTACAAAATCTAAAATATGAAAACTTTTGCAGACACCAACTCTCCACGAGTGCTACTTATCTATAAAGCTTCCATGAATTCTCACTGCAATGTGGTTTGCAATTTGGCTTGCCTGCTCAACGACGTTCTGCAGATTGAGGTGTTGCTAGATGTGTTTGAGGTGCCTGAAACACAGCACCAAGACCCAATCCTGTGGTGCAACCAAGCCATGGACGATGCCACACACATCGTATACATTGCTTCCCCAGAAGTTCCAGCGGACAAGGTGGTGGCCACGAACAACATTTACAGAATTGATGGAGTAGCCAGGAAGTTTATCAACCAAAAACTTGTACGCAATGATTCTAGCAAGCAGATTTTGGTTGTAACATTCCCCTACTCCATAGATGCAGTTCCTCCGGAACTCAGCAATGTGCAGAGGTTTGACCTGATTAAGGACATGGATAGTTTTGTCAATTCCCTTGTAATGCTTCCGTACCTATCAAGGATATTCTTGCACATATTCAGGCCAAACAGGTTTCGGGGTGAGCCGCAGTATATGAAGCTGATGGTGTCCATTCTGGGCGCACAAAGGGAAGTTGAGATCCTCACAAATTGTCACCAAGCAGCCAAACTCCGAACGTCACCATAACCCAGAACAGCACAGTGGATATTGTTGCTCCTGAAGGTGCATCTGGAGATGAGCAGGCTCTACTCGAAACATTGAACAACTTCAGCGTCCGTCTGTCCGACCTGGATATATCTGGAAACGCAAGTGCCCCACAGCGACCAGCCATTGAAGCCAATACAGATTTTAGTAATAACATACAGATCGTAGCTCAATAAATGTGATTCTAATTTCTTCCGGTGTACTTCCCGTAAGACTGTTATAGAGTAGAGGTTAGCTTTTATTTTTTTTATGTTCGTTGGGGATAGGACCAGTATTCGTGGAACTCATAGCCACCTCATGTAATAGGCATTTTAAACTCTCAGAGCATTAGATACTGTTGATGGGTAATGCAGAAGATACTACATGTTTCAAAAGTGTGTAGGCCCTAGAAATTTTTGTCATAGTATTCTTATCAATGAGAATAAAACAGTCAAGTAGTGTTAACATTTATGTATGTATTGATGAATGCCACCAAATGTAAATTGACCAATATAAAAATTAATATAAAAACAATGATTAGCATATTCTTATAAGAATACAAAATTATTCTCTATATTAAAATTAAAATAATTAATCGTACAAAATATCATTGGTTACAGTCATGGCTCGATTTATAATTTATTCCACTTCTTACAATAAGGTACATCAGGTACCTAAAGCTAAGTGTAAAATGATTTTGCAAAAGAATTTTCATTCATTGTGCTCGACAGGGTGTAGAGTTGGCACATGGACCAATTCCCCCGAGTGATAATGTTAATGGCAGTGATTTCCTCGATTATTCACTTTTTCTAAAAAAGAAAATTACAAGCAATAACATAAATAGATGCAGTATTTTGCTTCTACGAAGAAATCGAGAAAATGAGGTCTTCAAAGATTAAAATATATATACCTATATAAGTTGTTCCATTGAATAAAGAACGTTTTTTAATATTCTGTAATACTCCTTTGTTTTCTTTGGTAACAAATTCTGGTGGTTCTATAAAACCCTACAACTTTTGTATGTAAAGTGTCTAGTAATAAACTCCATATGCAGGCGCGTAGGAGCCGCGGGGGCCACGGGGGCCAATGGCCCCCTCAAATAATTTTCAGAGGGGCCTGGCCCCCTCAAAAAAATCTTTTTCTAGTTTCATCAAAATTTATAATTTTAGGTATTTCTTATAACCACTAACATGAACATATATGAACTTGAAGTGTAATGAAAACCCCCCATCTGTAAATCGCCTTATTTTTTATCGCCGCCGAGTGAACGATATTAAATTTCACTATTCCAGAAAGTAATCGGTGTGATCGGATACTTTTTAGAACATATAATTGGATAAAGAAAAATCTCCTTATTTAGACAACTGTAAAAGAACCTTTACAGAATTTTTGTAACAGTAATTCATTAACAGGGCTAGATTAGTGTTTCTAGAAACCATTTAAATAGATATTAATTAGAATTGAAAAATATTTCTCTTAAATAGCACCTTGCATAAAAAACGTAAAAATTACGCAAACATTCTACTTTTTGGTAAATAATAAAAAATCTAAAGAAGTAATTAACATTTTATATTATTTTTACCATTTATAAATCTTTAAAGTCTTCACATAAAAAAATGAATTTAAAATTAAGTCTTAGTATCTGAAATTTTGAAAATACATGTTTTAAAAATTGAAAAATTAATTTTTAGCTAAAGTTTAAAAATTAGTTATTTTCTGGCCCTGAGATTGTTCAGTTAACTAAAAATAACACATTCTAAAAAAATCTCATTGAAATCTTACTTAATTTCCGAAAAATAGCACTTTTTTAGATTTTGACAATTTCGAAAAACTCCATTTTCCAAATAAGTAAAAATCGCTCGGTATATATGATAGGGGCTAAATAGATTTTTAGACAAGCAAAATTATTGACGTAAAAAGTTTTTTTGAAAAATAAAAAATAAAAATGTTTCCCATATTATGCCGACTTTTTGGCGGACACTGTAGAGGAGGTAGAACATCTAGATCTAGACGATCTTGTAAACGATTTCGTAGTTGCTTTACCAAGTAGAATTTCTGTTTTTGGTACAGGTTCCTAAATGATAGTTTCTTAATTGCATTTATTTTTGTATTTGTTTTTTATATACATTTATTATATTTCTCATCTTTATTTATACTCTTTTTATTTTTTGGAAATTAGTAGCATATTCATTTAAGTTTGGTTATTCATGTGTATTCTTTTCTTATGTGAAAATCTGATAATAAACATTGTTCATTGTTTAATTAATTTTTTATGGTACAGTGTTTTTTTAATAAAATAGTACTTGTTAAGTAACCAGTGACTAAAATATACTATTGTTACGTTTTTACGTTTCGGGCTATCTAAAAATTATACGACGCTTCTTGTATTAAACATTTATTTACAACGATTAGTTACGATTATTTACAAACACAATAATTATCAAGGCAGAACACAAATTACTTAAACTAACGAACTACAGGCACTATTTCTAACAACGATACATTTATTTATTTATATTGCACGACTTAACATTAATGATTTATATGGTTATATTTATTTGTTATTTATTTTACTAGAGTTATATACACGGGTTCATTTATATTACGCGCTTCGAGTCTGATGAGAACTGACTTCTATTCCTGCGAACGCATATTTATATTGCCGATTAATTCCCTCCTAGGAGGGAGGACCCCGGGCGTGACTCATATATCCGCAGCGGCCCGGCTGCTTCTCGAAGTTCTGGGTCCAAGGACGTTTCTCGAAGTTCTGGAACAATGACCCATTCGTCCGCAGCTGGCCCTAAGGTCGTCTCCTGGCGGCTGTGCCTCACGCGTTTGCAGCTGCCTGATCACAAGGTCGTTACACTATTATAGTATTAAACTAAAAATTGATAATCAGGAAATCAGAAATATTATAGCTCGTATTAATGAATCAAGTTAGAAGCCTTTATTGAAATTAGAATGGCCCCCGTAGTTTAGAAAACGCTCCTACGCGCTTGTCCATATGTGGATGTATAAATATACATGAACACCGTGTACGTGGTGATCATGTGCAACTCATGTGTTTAAGTTTTTTAAGTAGACGCTCGACATTTGAATTCCAAAGGGCCCTGAGCAGTATCCTAATGTCCTATTTTTAACACTATCAATATTAGTCATTGCTCGTAATCATCAAAAAAGCTTAGTAAGTATGTGAATTTCCTTTATATGTCCAATTTTTACATATTCCTTAAACTTGACAAGGTGTCGCATGGCCTTATAAATTTCTTTAAAACTTAGACGTTACAAAAATACACATATAGCAGGTTCTATTTAGCGTAACAAATGCCACACTTTGTCTATTATTTTTCCTTTTACTCTGTTACCGAGCTTAGAGTTTCCAGGACGTATTCCACTTATTCTTGGCTATCAATTCTCTCCAACTCTTTCCTCACTTCTTACATTTGTAACGGTGCACACCCTGGTTACCTGTTGCTTGTCTATAGGCCTACGTTGTGTGATTTTTTACTGTTTTCGGCGGGTGCTTCGATGACAGTTACAGTTACTTTAACTAGGCTTCCGTATTTACTGTTTTCACTCCGTTCGTATAGGGGCTGGCGACCTCCAGCTTTTACACCAAAGAAAACAACATGTCAAGCGATGGTTATTTATTAGGACAAAGTAAACAGTACACTGCGCTTACAATTATTTGCCTAATGCCAATGGGCCGTTTGCCGGCCGTAAACTTGTTACGAAGTGCCTGGTGGTGTTAGTGTGGTAGTAGAGAGACAAGGAGTTGTTACGCAACGCTCACTTACAAACAAGGCCAAAGGGGAGGCCTTGCAGTGCCAGTTCGCGTAGCAACGAGAGAAGTGAAGGCAAAGAGTTGTTAAACAACGCCCACCTGCAAACAAGGCCCAAAGGAGAGGCCCTGCTGTGCCAGCTGGTGTGCTAACGAGAGAAGTAAAGGCAAAGAGTTGTTAAGCAACGCTCACCTACAAACAAGACCAAAGAGGAGGCCTTGCCGTGCCAGTTTGCGTGCCAACGAGAGAAGTAAAGACAAGAGTTGGTGTCTAACGTTCACCGATTAACGAAAATCCGAGCTGGACTTCGCGATACCAGTGGCGCTACACCAAATAGAGTAAGGTGTTAATTAAGTGCGGAGTTGTCGTGATGTTTTGTGTTACTAGTCGAACTAGCATCGGCCCCAGGCTTCGTGCTTCTTCTGCTACCCTTTCCTTCTGTGCTGAGTGTTTTATGCAATCTTCCGCGGCCCCTCCATCCGTTGTCCTGGGCGCTCCGCCAATGAGAAGCAAATTCTGGATTTCGTGGCTATAAGGCGCGATTTTAATTGGTTATTTTCCTTCCAAAACTCACGACGGTCCTTATCCTTGCTGTTGTGGTTTTAAATGCTTCTCACGACCCCCTTGACATGTGTTTCCTTTGACCGAAAACGTACACTCATAAATTTCACGAATTAATTTAGTCGGCGGTTTCTAAGCTCTTTGACCCTTAAGTTTGCATCGAAACCCGGGTCATAAATCTAATATAGGAATTTTCGATTATGGGCCCGGGGCGCGATCAACAGCTGTGAAGGAATTGTGTTACAACTTGCAAAACAAAACGAAAGCTTTCGTTATGTCATATAATTCCAACTAATTTTATACATAAAAGATATCTATAAACTACGGATTATCATTATCCTAGAACTAAAAAGTGCCTGAAATAAAATAATGTCTTTCTTAAATAAAATGCCTGAAATAAAATAAATGTCTCCTAAATAAAATGCCTGAAATAAAGTAAATGTCTCCTAAATAAAATGCCTGAAATAAGATAAACGTCTTTCCTAATTAAAATGGATAAAACCAAAGTGTCTGAAAATACGCGACCCTCACACATTCCCCTTCTGTTCCTATTGATGTCTTCTAGGTGATCTTCCTTAATTTCTGCGTCCAGTCGAATTCCATTTTGGTGTATGTGTTATGTATTTGTTTCCTTTTCTTAATGTACCTAAGCAACTCTTTGTTCTGCTTATCAGACATATTTAATTGATGACTATATGATCTATGCCTAAGATTGCATTCATTTATGGCTTGCTATAAAGTACAACTGCTTATAATAACTAATCAAAATTATTGTAACAAATTACGATTCATTTAATGTAGCTGATAAGCAAATGATCATTTTCTAGGCTAATCTTTTTGGTTGCCTTAGGAAATGCAGGCGAAGTGTGTCGTTCGTGAACGTTTCGGGTCGATGGACCGACTTCATCATGCAAGTCCTGAGATTCGGATCATGCCATTTGAAAGCTTCAATTTAATGAATCACTTTTCTCATTTGAGTTTAGATTCAAAACGTTATTCAAATAATAGAGTAACCTAATCGATTGTTCGTCGCATGGCGAGTCGTCAGTTGTTCATTTTGAGCACTTGACTTTGAGAGGTGGTGCGGTATAGTAACTCAAACAATTCATTTCATTCGGCCCCATTCTGACGTTTATGCAGTGCAGCTGAAGAACAAATGAAATGGATCTTTGGAGCCGAATCACTGGATCGAGTCCCAAAACTGAAGGAGATTCAAAGATTCAAATCTCAAGACAGAACCGCTTTGCTCAGCTCTAAAGTGCAGCTGCTTATAGTAACTAAGAGAAACTCAATTTTCCTGATAAAAGAAGAGGGATCTATTATAGAAAGTTATGATCATTGAATTTTGCTGATGATCACTGGCTAGGCTTGATTTTTCTGGTCATTTCCTATCATACTTTGACTCACGAAGCATGCTAGTTTTACCTTGGTTTTAAATAATGTTTTAACTAATTGTTAAGCTTTTCCCGTAAGTTTGGCTTGTAGTTTATCCTCTTTTTTATTAATTATATTGTTTTCAGCATGTAATTTTGCGTGTTCACGACCGCGAATGTCAGTAAATTTTCCATGTGGCTTAATTACACATGGCTTAGCATTCGTACCTCCTCAAGGACCAATCTTGCATAACTCAATTATGCTTTCACCTATCGTTTAACTATTGCTTTTAACATATAAGTTCTCGCCTCTGTATTGGTTCGCTTTTACTAACTTTTAATATTAATTATTTTCAACTTTTTGACAATAGAAAAGGAATTTATCGTAAAAAGTTGTCAGTCGTTTATTTGACGACTAGATGATCATTGCATACGATTGCTTTCGTGTCAGGCTTGTTACTAGATGCAACTGCTTATAGCAACGAAGAGAAATCTATTTTCAACTTTTTGACAATAGAAAAGGAATTTATCGTAAAAAGTTGTCAGTCGTTTATTTGACGACTAGATGATCATTGCATACGATTGCTTTCGTGTCAGGCTTGTTACTAGATGCAACTGCTTATATTAACTAATTAAAACTAATGTTTAGTTTTCTATTTTCCTGACAAAAGAAGAGGGATCTATTATAGAAAGTTATGATCATTGAATTTCGCTGACATGCTGATGATCATTGGCTAGGCTGGTGTGTTAGGTTGCTTTAGGAAATGCAACTGCTTATAGCAACGAAGAGAAATCTATTTTCAACTTTTTGACAATAGAAAAGGAATTTATCGTAAAAAGTTGTCAGTCGTTTATTTGACGACTAGATGATCATTGCATACGATTGCTTTCGTGTCAGGCTTGTTACTAGATGCAACTGCTTACATTAACTAATTAAAACTAATGTTTAGTTTTCTATTTTCCTGACAAAAGAAGAGGGATCTATTATAGAAAGTTATGATCATTGAATTTCGCTGACATGCTGATGATCATTGGCTAGGCTGGTGTGTTAGGTTGCTTTAGGAAATGCAACTGCTTATAGCAACGAAGAGAAATCTATTTTCAACTTTTTGACAATAGAAAAGGAATTTATCGTAAAAAGTTGTCAGTCGTTTATTTGACGACTAGATGATCATTGCATACGATTGCTTTCGTGTCAGGCTTGTTACTAGATGCAACTGCTTATATTAACTAATTAAAACTAATGTTTAGTTTTCTATTTTCCTGACAAAAGAAGAGGGATCTATTATAGAAAGTTATGATCATTGAATTTCGCTGACATGCTGTTGATCATTGGCTAGGCTGGTGTGTTAGGTTGCTTTAGGAAATGCAACTGCTTATAGCAACGAAGAGAAATCTATTTTCAACTTTTTGACAATAGAAAAGGATTTTATCGTAAAAAGTTGTCAGTCGTTTATTTGACGACTAGATGATCATTGTATACGATTGCTTTCGTGTCAGGCTTGTTACTAGATGCAACTGCTTATATTAACTAATTAAAACTAATGTTTAGTTTTCTATTTTCCTGACAAAAGAAGAGGGATCTATTATAGAAAGTTATGATCATTGAATTTCGCTGACATGCTGATGATCATTGGCTAGGCTGGTGTGTTAGGTTGCTTTAGGAAATGCAACTGCTTATAGCAACGAAGAGAAATCTATTTTCAACTTTTTGACAATAGAAAAGGAATTTATCGTAAAAAGTTGTCAGTCGTTTATTTGACGACTAGATGATCATTGCATACGATTGCTTTCGTGTCAGGCTTGTTACTAGATGCAACTGCTTATATTAACTAATTAAAACTAATGTTTAGTTTTCTATTTTCCTGACAAAAGAAGAGGGATCTATTATAGAAAGTTATGATCATTGAATTTCGCTGACATGCTGATGATCATTGGCTAGGCTGGTGTGTTAGGTTGCTTTAGGAAATGCAACTGCTTATAGCAACGAAGAGAAATCTATTTTCAACTTTTTGACAATAGAAAAGGAATTTATCGTAAAAAGTTGTCAGTCGTTTATTTGACGACTAGATGATCATTGCATACGATTGCTTTCGTGTCAGGCTTGTTACTAGATGCAACTGCTTATATTAACTAATTAAAACTAATGTTTAGTTTTCTATTTTCCTGACAAAAGAAGAGGGATCTATTATAGAAAGTTATGATCATTGAATTTCGCTGACATGCTGTTGATCATTGGCTAGGCTGGTGTGTTAGGTTGCTTTAGGAAATGCAACTGCTTATAGCAACGAAGAGAAATCTATTTTCAACTTTTTGACAATAGAAAAGGATTTTATCGTAAAAAGTTGTCAGTCGTTTATTTGACGACTAGATGATCATTGCATACGATTGCTTCCGTGTCAGGCTTGTTACTAGATGCAACTGCTTATATTAACTAATAAAAACTAATGTTTAGTTTTCTATTTTCCTGACAAAAGAAGAGGGATCTATTATAGAAAGTTATGATCATTGAATTTCGCTGACATGCTGATGATCATTGGCTAGGCTGGTGTGTTAGGTTGCTTTAGGAAATGCAACTGCTTATAGCAACGAAGAGAAATCTATTTTCAACTTTTAGACAATAGAAAAGGAATTTATCGTAAAAAGTTGTCAGTCGTTTATTTGACGACTAGATGATCATTGCATACGATTGCTTTCGTGTCAGGCTTGTTACTAGATGCAACTGCTTATATTAACTAATTAAAACTAATGTTTAGTTTTCTATTTTCCTGACAAAAGAAGAGGGATCTATTATAGAAAGTTATGATCATTGAATTTCGCTGACATGCTGTTGATCATTGGCTAGGCTGGTGTGTTAGGTTGCTTTAGGAAATGCAACTGCTTATAGCAACGAAGAGAAATCTATTTTCAACTTTTTGACAATAGAAAAGGAATTTATCGTAAAAAGTTGTCAGTCGTTTATTTGACGACTAGATGATCATTGCATACGATTGCTTTCGTGTCAGGCTTGTTACTAGATGCAACTGCTTATATTAACTAATTAAAACTAATGTGTAGTTTTCTATTTTCCTGACAAAAGAAGAGGGATCTATTATAGAAAGTTATGATCATTGAATTTCGCTGACATGCTGATGATCATTGGCTAGGCTGGTGTGTTAGGTTGCTTTAGGAAATGCAACTGCTTATAGCAACGAAGAGAAATCTATATTCAACTTTTTGACAATAGAAAAGGAATTTATCGTAAAAAGTTGTCAGTCGTTTATTTGACGACTAGATGATCATTGCATACGATTGCTTTCGTGTCAGGCTTGTTACTAGATTCAACTGCTTATATTAACTAATTAAAACTAATGTTTAGTTTTCTATTTTCCTGACAAAAGAAGAGGGATCTATTATAGAAAGTTATGATCATTGAATTTCGCTGACATGCTGATGATCATTGGCTAGGCTGGTGTGTTAGGTTGCTTTAGGAAATGCAACTGCTTATAGCAACGAAGAGAAATCTATTTTCAACTTTTTGACAATAGAAAAGGAATTTATCGTAAAAAGTTGTCAGTCGTTTATTTGACGACTAGATGATCATTGCATACGATTGCTTTCGTATCAGGCTTGTTACTAGATGCAACTGCTTATATTAACTAATTAAAACTAATGTTTAGTTTTCTATTTTCCTGACAAAAGAAGAGGGATCTATTATAGAAAGTTATGATCATTGAATTTCGCTGACATGCTGTTGATCATTGGCTAGGCTGGTGTGTTAGGTTGCTTTAGGAAATGCAACTGCTTATAGCAACGAAGAGAAATCTATTTTCAACTTTTTGACAATAGAAAAGGAATTTATCGTAAAAAGTTGTCAGTCGTTTATTTGACGACTAGATTATCATTGCCTAAGATTGCTTTCGTCTCTGGCTTGTTACTACACGCAACTGCTTATATTAACTAATTAAAACTAATGTTTAGTTTTCTATTTTCCTGACAAAAGAAGAGGGATCTATTATAGAAAGTTATGATCATTGAATTTCGCTGACATGCTGATGATCATTGGCTAGGCTGGTGTGTTAGGTTGCTTTAGGAAATGCAACTGCTTATAGCAACGAAGAGAAATCTATTTTCAACTTTTTGACAATAGAAAAGGAATTTATCGTAAAAAGTTGTCAGTCGTTTATTTGACGACTAGATGATCATTGCATACGATTGCTTTCGTATCAGGCTTGTTACTAGATGCAACTGCTTATATTAACTAATTAAAACTAATGTTTAGTTTTCTATTTTCCTGACAAAAGAAGAGGGATCTATTATAGAAAGTTATGATCATTGAATTTCGCTGACATGCTGTTGATCATTGGCTAGGCTGGTGTGTTAGGTTGCTGTAGGAAATGCAACTGCTTATAGCAACGAAGAGAAATCTATTTTCAACTTTTTGACAATAGAAAAGGAATTTATCGTAAAAAGTTGTCAGTCGTTTATTTGACGACTAGATTATCATTGCCTAAGATTGCTTTCGTCTCTGGCTTGTTACTACACGCAACTGCTTATATTAACTAATTAAAACTAATGTTTAGTTTTCTATTTTCCTGACAAAAGAAGAGGGATCTATTATAGAAAGATATGATAATTGAATTTCGCTGACATGCTGATGATCATTGGCTAGGCTGGTGTGTTAGGTTGCTTTAGGAAATGCAACTGCTTATAGCAACGAAGAGAAATCTATTTTCAACTTTTTGACAATAGAAAAGGAATTTATCGTAAAAAGTTGTCAGTCGTTTATTTGACGACTAGATGATCATTGCATACGATTGCTTTCGTGTCAGGCTTGTTACTAGATGCAACTGCTTGTATTAACTAATTAAAACTAATGTTTAGTTTTCTATTTTCCTGACAAAAGAAGAGGGATCTATTATAGAAAGTTATGATCATTGAATTTCGCTGACATGCTATTGATCATTGGCTAGGCTGGTGTGTTAGGTTGCTTTAGGAAATGCAACTGCTTATAGCAACGAAGAGAAATCTATTTTCAACTTTTTGACAATAGAAAAGGAATTTATCGTAAAAAGTTGTCAGTCGTTTATTTGACGACTAGATGATCATTGCATACGATTGCTTTCGTGTCAGGCTTGTTACTAGATGCAACTGCTTATATTAACTAATTAAAACTAATGTTTAGTTTTCTATTTTCCTGACAAAAGAAGAGGGATCTATTATAGAAAGTTATGATCATTGAATTTCGCTGACATGCTGATGATCATTGGCTAGGCTGGTGTGTTAGGTTGCTTTAGGAAATGCAACTGCTTATAGCAACGAAGAGAAATCTATTTTCAACTTTTTGACAATAGAAAAGGAATTTATCGTAAAAAGTTGTCAGTCGTTTATTTGACGACTAGATGATCATTGCATACGATTGCTTTTGTGTCAGGCTTGTTACTAGATGCAACTGCTTATATTAACTAATTAAAACTAATGTTTAGTTTTCTATTTTCCTGACAAAAGAAGAGGGATCTATTATAGAAAGTTATGATCATTGAATTTCGCTGACATGCTGATGATCATTGGCTAGGCTGGTGTGTTAGGTTGCTTTAGGAAATGCAACTGCTTATAGCAACGAAGAGAAATCTATTTTCAACTTTTTGACAATAGAAAAGGAATTTATCGTAAAAAGTTGTCAGTCGTTTATTTGACGACTAGATGATCATTGCATACGATTGCTTTCGTGTCAGGCTTGTTACTAGATGCAACTGCTTATATTAACTAATTAAAACTAATGTTTAGTTTTCTATTTTCCTGACAAAAGAAGAGGGATCTATTATAGAAAGTTATGATCATTGAATTTCGCTGACATGCTGATGATCATTGGCTAGGCTGGTGTGTTAGGTTGCTTTAGGAAATGCAACTGCTTATAGCAACGAAGAGAAATCTATTTTCAACTTTTAGACAATAGAAAAGGAATTTATCGTAAAAAGTTGTCAGTCGTTTATTTGACGACTAGATGATCATTGCATACGATTGCTTTCGTGTCAGGCTTGTTACTAGATGCAACTGCTTATATTAACTAATTAAAACTAATGTTTAGTTTTCTATTTTCCTGACAAAAGAAGAGGGATCTATTATAGAAAGTTATGATCATTGAATTTCGCTGACATGCTGTTGATCATTGGCTAGGCTGGTGTGTTAGGTTGCTTTAGGAAATGCAACTGCTTATAGCAACGAAGAGAAATCTATTTTCAACTTTTTGACAATAGAAAAGGAATTTATCGTAAAAAGTTGTCAGTCGTTTATTTGACGACTAGATGATCATTGCATACGATTGCTTTCGTGTCAGGCTTCTTACTAGATGCAACTGCTTATATTAACTAATTAAAACTAATGTGTAGTTTTCTATTTTCCTGACAAAAGAAGAGGGATCTATTATAGAAAGTTATGATCATTGAATTTCGCTGACATGCTGATGATCATTGGCTAGGCTGGTGTGTTAGGTTGCTTTAGGAAATGCAACTGCTTATAGCAACGAAGAGAAATCTATTTTCAACTTTTTGACAATAGAAAAGGAATTTATCGTAAAAAGTTGTCAGTCGTTTATTTGACGACTAGATGATCATTGCATACGATTGCTTTCGTGTCAGGCTTGTTACTAGATTCAACTGCTTATATTAACTAATTAAAACTAATGTTTAGTTTTCTATTTTCCTGACAAAAGAAGAGGGATCTATTATAGAAAGTTATGATCATTGAATTTCGCTGACATGCTGATGATCATTGGCTAGGCTGGTGTGTTAGGTTGCTTTAGGAAATGCAACTGCTTATAGCAACGAAGAGAAATCTATTTTCAACTTTTTGACAATAGAAAAGGAATTTATCGTAAAAAGTTGTCAGTCGTTTATTTGACGACTAGATGATCATTGCATACGATTGCTTTCGTATCAGGCTTGTTACTAGATGCAACTGCTTATATTAACTAATTAAAACTAATGTTTAGTTTTCTATTTTCCTGACAAAAGAAGAGGGATCTATTATAGAAAGTTATGATCATTGAATTTCGCTGACATGCTGTTGATCATTGGCTAGGCTGGTGTGTTAGGTTGCTTTAGGAAATGCAACTGCTTATAGCAACGAAGAGAAATCTATTTTCAACTTTTTGACAATAGAAAAGGAATTTATCGTAAAAAGTTGTCAGTCGTTTATTTGACGACTAGATTATCATTGCCTAAGATTGCTTTCGTCTCTGGCTTGTTACTACACGCAACTGCGTATATTAACTAATTAAAACTAATGTTTAGTTTTCTATTTTCCTGACAAAAGAAGAGGGATCTATTATAGAAAGTTATGATAATTGAATTTCGCTGACATGCTGATGATCATTGGCTAGGCTGGTGTGTTAGGTTGCTTTAGGAAATGCAACTGCTTATAGCAACGAAGAGAAATCTATTTTCAACTTTTTGACAATAGAAAAGGAATTTATCGTAAAAAGTTGTCAGTCGTTTATTTGACGACTAGATGATCATTGCATACGATTGCTTTCGTATCAGGCTTGTTACTAGATGCAACTGCTTATATTAACTAATTAAAACTAATGTTTAGTTTTCTATTTTCCTGACAAAAGAAGAGGGATCTATTATAGAAAGTTATGATCATTGAATTTCGCTGACATGCTGTTGATCATTGGCTAGGCTGGTGTGTTAGGTTGCTTTAGGAAATGCAACTGCTTATAGCAACGAAGAGAAATCTATTTTCAACTTTTTGACAATAGAAAAGGATTTTATCGTAAAAAGTTGTCAGTCGTTTATTTGACGACTAGATGATCATTGTATACGATTGCTTTCGTGTCAGGCTTGTTACTAGATGCAACTGCTTATATTAACTAATTAAAACTAATGTTTAGTTTTCTATTTTCCTGACAAAAGAAGAGGGATCTATTATAGAAAGTTATGATCATTGAATTTCGCTGACATGCTGATGATCATTGGCTAGGCTGGTGTGTTAGGTTGCTTTAGGAAATGCAACTGCTTATAGCAACGAAGAGAAATCTATTTTCAACTTTTTGACAATAGAAAAGGAATTTATCGTAAAAAGTTGTCAGTCGTTTATTTGACGACTAGATGATCATTGCATACGATTGCTTTCGTGTCAGGCTTGTTACTAGATGCAACTGCTTATATTAACTAATTAAAACTAATGTTTAGTTTTCTATTTTCCTGACAAAAGAAGAGGGATCTATTATAGAAAGTTATGATCATTGAATTTCGCTGACATGCTGATGATCATTGGCTAGGCTGGTGTGTTAGGTTGCTTTAGGAAATGCAACTGCTTATAGCAACGAAGAGAAATCTATTTTCAACTTTTTGACAATAGAAAAGGAATTTATCGTAAAAAGTTGTCAGTCGTTTATTTGACGACTAGATGATCATTGCATACGATTGCTTTCGTGTCAGGCTTGTTACTAGATGCAACTGCTTATATTAACTAATTAAAACTAATGTTTAGTTTTCTATTTTCCTGACAAAAGAAGAGGGATCTATTATAGAAAGTTATGATCATTGAATTTCGCTGACATGCTGTTGATCATTGGCTAGGCTGGTGTGTTAGGTTGCTTTAGGAAATGCAACTGCTTATAGCAACGAAGAGAAATCTATTTTCAACTTTTTGACAATAGAAAAGGATTTTATCGTAAAAAGTTGTCAGTCGTTTATTTGACGACTAGATGATCATTGCATACGATTGCTTCCGTGTCAGGCTTGTTACTAGATGCAACTGCTTATATTAACTAATTAAAACTAATGTTTAGTTTTCTATTTTCCTGACAAAAGAAGAGGGATCTATTATAGAAAGTTATGATCATTGAATTTCGCTGACATGCTGATGATCATTGGCTAGGCTGGTGTGTTAGGTTGCTTTAGGAAATGCAACTGCTTATAGCAACGAAGAGAAATCTATTTTCAACTTTTAGACAATAGAAAAGGAATTTATCGTAAAAAGTTGTCAGTCGTTTATTTGACGACTAGATGATCATTGCATACGATTGCTTTCGTGTCAGGCTTGTTACTAGATGCAACTGCTTATATTAACTAATTAAAACTAATGTTTAGTTTTCTATTTTCCTGACAAAAGAAGAGGGATCTATTATAGAAAGTTATGATCATTGAATTTCGCTGACATGCTGTTGATCATTGGCTAGGCTGGTGTGTTAGGTTGCTTTAGGAAATGCAACTGCTTATAGCAACGAAGAGAAATCTATTTTCAACTTTTTGACAATAGAAAAGGAATTTATCGTAAAAAGTTGTCAGTCGTTTATTTGACGACTAGATGATCATTGCATACGATTGCTTTCGTGTCAGGCTTGTTACTAGATGCAACTGCTTATATTAACTAATTAAAACTAATGTGTAGTTTTCTATTTTCCTGACAAAAGAAGAGGGATCTATTATAGAAAGTTATGATCATTGAATTTCGCTGACATGCTGATGATCATTGGCTAGGCTGGTGTGTTAGGTTGCTTTAGGAAATGCAACTGCTTATAGCAACGAAGAGAAATCTATTTTCAACTTTTTGACAATAGAAAAGGAATTTATCGTAAAAAGTTGTCAGTCGTTTATTTGACGACTAGATGATCATTGCATACGATTGCTTTCGTGTCAGGCTTGTTACTAGATTCAACTGCTTATATTAACTAATTAAAACTAATGTTTAGTTTTCTATTTTCCTGACAAAAGAAGAGGGATCTATTATAGAAAGTTATGATCATTGAATTTCGCTGACATGCTGATGATCATTGGCTAGGCTGGTGTGTTAGGTTGCTTTAGGAAATGCAACTGCTTATAGCAACGAAGAGAAATCTATTTTCAACTTTTTGACAATAGAAAAGGAATTTATCGTAAAAAGTTGTCAGTCGTTTATTTGACGACTAGATGATCATTGCATACGATTGCTTTCGTATCAGGCTTGTTACTAGATGCAACTGCTTATATTAACTAATTAAAACTAATGTTTAGTTTTCTATTTTCCTGACAAAAGAAGAGGGATCTATTATAGAAAGTTATGATCATTGAATTTCGCTGACATGCTGTTGATCATTGGCTAGGCTGGTGTGTTAGGTTGCTTTAGGAAATGCAACTGCTTATAGCAACGAAGAGAAATCTATTTTCAACTTTTTGACAATAGAAAAGGAATTTATCGTAAAAAGTTGTCAGTCGTTTATTTGACGACTAGATTATCATTGCCTAAGATTGCTTTCGTCTCTGGCTTGTTACTACACGCAACTGCTTATATTAACTAATTAAAACTAATGTTTAGTTTTCTATTTTCCTGACAAAAGAAGAGGGATCTATTATAGAAAGTTATGATCATTGAATTTCGCTGACATGCTGATGA
Source organism: Agriotes lineatus (assembly GCA_940337035.1). Taxonomy (NCBI): domain Eukaryota; kingdom Metazoa; phylum Arthropoda; class Insecta; order Coleoptera; family Elateridae; genus Agriotes; species Agriotes lineatus. The sequence goes on from CALNHX010004383.1 coordinate 113,490, forward strand.
TCATTGGCTAGGCTGGTGTGTTAGGTTGCTTTAGGAAATGCAACTGCTTATAGCAACGAAGAGAAATCTATTTTCAACTTTTTGACAATAGAAAAGGAATTTATCGTAAAAAGTTGTCAGTCGTTTATTTGACGACTAGATGATCATTGCATACGATTGCTTTCGTATCAGGCTTGTTACTAGATGCAACTGCTTATATTAACTAATTAAAACTAATGTTTAGTTTTCTATTTTCCTGACAAAAGAAGAGGGATCTATTATAGAAAGTTATGATCATTGAATTTCGCTGACATGCTGTTGATCATTGGCTAGGCTGGTGTGTTAGGTTGCTGTAGGAAATGCAACTGCTTATAGCAACGAAGAGAAATCTATTTTCAACTTTTTGACAATAGAAAAGGAATTTATCGTAAAAAGTTGTCAGTCGTTTATTTGACGACTAGATTATCATTGCCTAAGATTGCTTTCGTCTCTGGCTTGTTACTACACGCAACTGCTTATATTAACTAATTAAAACTAATGTTTAGTTTTCTATTTTCCTGACAAAAGAAGAGGGATCTATTATAGAAAGATATGATAATTGAATTTCGCTGACATGCTGATGATCATTGGCTAGGCTGGTGTGTTAGGTTGCTTTAGGAAATGCAACTGCTTATAGCAACGAAGAGAAATCTATTTTCAACTTTTTGACAATAGAAAAGGAATTTATCGTAAAAAGTTGTCAGTCGTTTATTTGACGACTAGATGATCATTGCATACGATTGCTTTCGTGTCAGGCTTGTTACTAGATGCAACTGCTTGTATTAACTAATTAAAACTAATGTTTAGTTTTCTATTTTCCTGACAAAAGAAGAGGGATCTATTATAGAAAGTTATGATCATTGAATTTCGCTGACATGCTATTGATCATTGGCTAGGCTGGTGTGTTAGGTTGCTTTAGGAAATGCAACTGCTTATAGCAACGAAGAGAAATCTATTTTCAACTTTTTGACAATAGAAAAGGAATTTATCGTAAAAAGTTGTCAGTCGTTTATTTGACGACTAGATGATCATTGCATACGATTGCTTTCGTGTCAGGCTTGTTACTAGATGCAACTGCTTATATTAACTAATTAAAACTAATGTTTAGTTTTCTATTTTCCTGACAAAAGAAGAGGGATCTATTATAGAAAGTTATGATCATTGAATTTCGCTGACATGCTGATGATCATTGGCTAGGCTGGTGTGTTAGGTTGCTTTAGGAAATGCAACTGCTTATAGCAACGAAGAGAAATCTATTTTCAACTTTTTGACAATAGAAAAGGAATTTATCGTAAAAAGTTGTCAGTCGTTTATTTGACGACTAGATGATCATTGCATACGATTGCTTTTGTGTCAGGCTTGTTACTAGATGCAACTGCTTATATTAACTAATTAAAACTAATGTTTAGTTTTCTATTTTCCTGACAAAAGAAGAGGGATCTATTATAGAAAGTTATGATCATTGAATTTCGCTGACATGCTGATGATCATTGGCTAGGCTGGTGTGTTAGGTTGCTTTAGGAAATGCAACTGCTTATAGCAACGAAGAGAAATCTATTTTCAACTTTTTGACAATAGAAAAGGAATTTATCGTAAAAAGTTGTCAGTCGTTTATTTGACGACTAGATGATCATTGCATACGATTGCTTTCGTGTCAGGCTTGTTACTAGATGCAACTGCTTATATTAACTAATTAAAACTAATGTTTAGTTTTCTATTTTCCTGACAAAAGAAGAGGGATCTATTATAGAAAGTTATGATCATTGAATTTCGCTGACATGCTGATGATCATTGGCTAGGCTGGTGTGTTAGGTTGCTTTAGGAAATGCAACTGCTTATAGCAACGAAGAGAAATCTATTTTCAACTTTTAGACAATAGAAAAGGAATTTATCGTAAAAAGTTGTCAGTCGTTTATTTGACGACTAGATGATCATTGCATACGATTGCTTTCGTGTCAGGCTTGTTACTAGATGCAACTGCTTATATTAACTAATTAAAACTAATGTTTAGTTTTCTATTTTCCTGACAAAAGAAGAGGGATCTATTATAGAAAGTTATGATCATTGAATTTCGCTGACATGCTGTTGATCATTGGCTAGGCTGGTGTGTTAGGTTGCTTTAGGAAATGCAACTGCTTATAGCAACGAAGAGAAATCTATTTTCAACTTTTTGACAATAGAAAAGGAATTTATCGTAAAAAGTTGTCAGTCGTTTATTTGACGACTAGATGATCATTGCATACGATTGCTTTCGTGTCAGGCTTCTTACTAGATGCAACTGCTTATATTAACTAATTAAAACTAATGTGTAGTTTTCTATTTTCCTGACAAAAGAAGAGGGATCTATTATAGAAAGTTATGATCATTGAATTTCGCTGACATGCTGATGATCATTGGCTAGGCTGGTGTGTTAGGTTGCTTTAGGAAATGCAACTGCTTATAGCAACGAAGAGAAATCTATTTTCAACTTTTTGACAATAGAAAAGGAATTTATCGTAAAAAGTTGTCAGTCGTTTATTTGACGACTAGATGATCATTGCATACGATTGCTTTCGTGTCAGGCTTGTTACTAGATTCAACTGCTTATATTAACTAATTAAAACTAATGTTTAGTTTTCTATTTTCCTGACAAAAGAAGAGGGATCTATTATAGAAAGTTATGATCATTGAATTTCGCTGACATGCTGATGATCATTGGCTAGGCTGGTGTGTTAGGTTGCTTTAGGAAATGCAACTGCTTATAGCAACGAAGAGAAATCTATTTTCAACTTTTTGACAATAGAAAAGGAATTTATCGTAAAAAGTTGTCAGTCGTTTATTTGACGACTAGATGATCATTGCATACGATTGCTTTCGTATCAGGCTTGTTACTAGATGCAACTGCTTATATTAACTAATTAAAACTAATGTTTAGTTTTCTATTTTCCTGACAAAAGAAGAGGGATCTATTATAGAAAGTTATGATCATTGAATTTCGCTGACATGCTGTTGATCATTGGCTAGGCTGGTGTGTTAGGTTGCTTTAGGAAATGCAACTGCTTATAGCAACGAAGAGAAATCTATTTTCAACTTTTTGACAATAGAAAAGGAATTTATCGTAAAAAGTTGTCAGTCGTTTATTTGACGACTAGATTATCATTGCCTAAGATTGCTTTCGTCTCTGGCTTGTTACTACACGCAACTGCTTATATTAACTAATTAAAACTAATGTTTAGTTTTCTATTTTCCTGACAAAAGAAGAGGGATCTATTATAGAAAGTTATGATCATTGGATACAAGTCGTTTATATATGATTTAGGTTTACGTATAGACAACATTTGATAGTTTAGATTAGATTAAATGCATTTGATCTTTTGATTAAATTAAATGCAACGAATTGTTTAGCAAGGTTTAGAACAATACTAACTGAATTAGAAATAGTTTTTGCAAAATAGACATTCTCTAAAGAGCTATAAAGTCGTCCAAATAAAATTTAAAAAGTTGTCAACAGATGCAAGGTTTATTTAACAGAGAAAAGTAGTTTTAATAATAATAAAAGCTATTTACACAAAATTTTAAATGGCTTTAACGAGCTACATGTTGGTTTTATTCTAATCTTTATCTTAAATTAATAAAAGTCGTAACTTTTAATCTTACGGACAGTTAATCGTTTGGATTAAATTAAATGCTTTAACGAGATATTTAACAAAAAGTAGTTTTTACTGGATTAGGTCATTTTAACGAAATAATAAATTCTCAAGGTTCATTTTACACATGAAAATTAATTTAATAATACTAAAAACCATTTATACAAGACGTTTTTTAACGAGCTAACAGTTGATTAAAGTATATTTAATCGTTTAATCTAAATATGTCATTTTGAACAATAAGAGTCGTTTAAAGTAGTTTTATTAATCTTTCAGCCAACATTTAACCGTTTATGTTATATTAAATGTCCTAGTGATTTTTGCAGCAAGGTTTAAAATAATATTAAGGGAATTACAAGTAATTTTTACGAGATTAAAAGTCATTTTAAATTGATAAAAGTCCTTTAAATAGCATTTAATGGTTTAAATTAAATTAAATGTCTTAAGGAGTTATGTAGCACAGTTGAAAATAATTAAAATGGGCATAAAAACAGTTTTGAACGGCTAAAAGAAATTTTTTAACGAAATAAAAGGTTTTGTAAAGACATATATAACACAAATAAAAGCTGTTTTATAAGTGAAAGTTAGTTTAACACTAAACGACCTAAAAGTTGGTTAAATAAAATTTATTAGCTTTATCTAAATTATACTTTATTTTAAATTAATAAAAGTCGTTTAAATATGATTTAGTCTTATAGACACTTAGGTTACATTAAATGTTTTAACGAATCGTTTAGCAAGGTAAAAAATAATATTAACAAGATTAAATGTAGTTTCTGTCGGGTTAAATCAAATTTTAACGAAATAAAACTTTATCTAACAGTGTCAGTCGAATTCAAACGCAATAAAATTTCAAAGAAAGCAAAGCCTGTTTTACAGGTGGAAGTCGTTTTAATAATATTTGAAGCGCTTTAAACACTATTTATAGTTTTTAACGAGCTAAAAGGGGATTTAACCATTTAATCTAATTACATCATTTCGAACTGATAAAAGTTTTTTAAATGAAATGTCTTAACAAGTTCCTGAGCAAGGTTGAAAATATTATTAACTGGATTAAATGCAATAAAAGGATAATAAAAAGTTCTCTAAAGATATGATGTACTGGGGGATTTAACAAACTAAAAGTTGGTTAAACGAAATCTAATCGTTTACCCTAAATTATACTTTATTTTACAAACATTTGTCATTCAACGCAAATTAAAAAGGTTTCAACGAGATCAAGGACCATTTTACAGGTGAAAGTCTTTTTAATATAGTAAAAGCGATTTAAACATGATTTACAGGTTTTTAACGAGCCACAAGAAGCTATTTAACCAAGATTTATTTTAATTTAATTTAATGATGTCATTTTTAATTGGTCAAAGTAGTTTAAATAGGATTTAGTCTTATAGACAACATTTAATCGTTTAGATTACATTATAGATATTAACGATACAAGTTTGATTATAAAGCATGTTAACGAAACGACGTTTTGTTAAGTGCACAAATTATTTAACAGCTTTTTGAATCAAATACATTAATTTTGTAAGTAAAGGTACAATGTGAAATAAACATTTTTGCAAATTAGTAAGAATAAATGATAAATAGAAATGTAACTAGCAGAGGACTCAATATGAAAAGGCGTCTACAAATAAAATAAATGTTTGTAGTCGAAAAAAATACCCACAGGGTTAAAATATGAAAAATTATTTGTAACTTACAGCAGTAAGCTGTAGTCTTGAATAGAGCTTAAATAACAACAAACATTAGAGTTAGACAGATTTATATGCGTTTTAAAATCGCAGAGTAATACAGTTGGTGCGTGTATTTTTGAATAACCAAGGAGTGCATTGGTGCATACGATACGGTTTGAGGTGTTTTTCGATGTTCTATAAGCACAGCACAATAGCAAAACATTTGGAGGTCATGGTGCACGTATTCAGGGCACTGGTGAAGTCACGACACGTGGAGGCTGCCAGTAACACATTTTCGAGACAGTAATATTGTCCGACATAGTTGCAGCATAGTTTGAGTGAAAGCAGGCGATATCCAAGATTACTAGGGTTCAAGCGTCAAGCCAAACCTGGTTACAAGTATAACTGAACATTCCTGCAACAAAAGTAAACTTGTGAGAGTAAGGAATTAAGAAACAAGGTCGTATTACCTCAAGTAGCCATATTAGGGTCAAATCTAACGAAATTAGGTCATTGGGGCGAACTGAAATATTTCAGTGAAAGGTCCATGTGGACGAGAACGAGGTGGAAGATGGAGGTCTTCTCCATGGCATCGGTTAGACAGCGAAGCAACTACCTGCAAGTTATTTCCTCGGTAACGCTTTATGGAACTCGAACGAAAATTGGGTCACGGATACGTCACCGCTAGAGCAACCTATGTGCATATAAATTTTAGTGTAATTTAGACATGTGGGTGTAACATGTCAATTTCCTGATTTTTTTAAAGCGTTTGGCGCGGTTTCTATTCGTACTTTCCCGCGTAAAGCTTTTGTTATTAAAAACGGGCGATACGATGTCCTTTCGCCAGTCATAGAAGGAGTGACGTAAGTTAAACCAATTAAGCTTTTATTTAAACAACTGATGCGTTGTTTTAGGGCGTTGAACTTTGGTTAGATATAGAAGTATTTGTTACCGATTTTAGAACGTCACTTCATTATTATCGGTTACTTGATCAGTATTATTCTTTTTCTGTTTATTGTCATTGGGCGTATGATTTTGTGCAGACATTTCGGGGACACCCTGTATAATTTTATCCTTATCTACCCTTAGGTGTAAGGGTATTGTGTTCATTCTAATATTCGTGTACAAATTTTGTCCACTTGGGTTTGGGTTTGCCACATACGTTTTGCTTTCTTTCCTCTTGTATTCTTATTAAATATCCGAACCTCCTTAACTGATGCTGTTCTACAGTTTTTGGTAGAGATTGCACGCCGAACTGTTCTCGTACTCGGTCATTCCTTATTCTATCCCTTCTAGTTATTCTTTTTATCTTCCTCAAATTTTGTATTTCACTTTTATTTCTTGTACTCTACTTTTTAGTGCTTTATTCAGTACTCAGTTCTCACATCCAAAGGTAAATATTGGTCTAAATATAGTTCTAAAGTCAGTTATTTTAGTTTATTTGTTTATATTTTTCTGAGTGAGGAAGGTTCTATTGAGCGGATGGTACAATCTAGCTGTAGCTTCTATTCTATCTTTTACTTCTGTTTCACAGCTTCCTTCAACATTTAGCTTGATTCCTAGATATTAATTATTAATCTCTATGTTTATGTTCTTTTGCTCCTTTCGCAATATCTCTAGTATTAACGGGATAAAAATAGTTGTTTTATCGGATTAAAAACAATTTTAACGAAATAAAAGGTTCTCTAAAGATATAACATTGTTCAAATAAAATTAGAAAGATTTCAACGAAATCAAAGTCCATTTTACAGGGGAAAGTCGTTATTTTAATGAATGTAAAGTTGATAAACGAGATTTATTTGTTCAACTACATTTTGTTTATTTTTGATTTAGCTGAGAAATAGATAAAAGTAATAATTTGCACATAACTCAGGCTTTATCATTGGCGGAAATGAGACCTAACAGATACAGGGTAAACATCACAAATGGGGCAGAATGGTATGGTGTCTTAATAACACAGCAGAAACTCTCCCAATTCGAGCACAACCGTGGCTCAGTTATTTTAGCGGCGGACAAGAAACTGCCCGATTAAAAAAAAATCCAAATTGATCTAATTCTTGCGAGGAAAGTTCCGTGTCAACCCTTTTACAGATTTTCATTATTTACATTAAAAAATCATATTCCTTTAATATTAGTTAATGAACAGGACAAATAGTGAGTAATAAACTAAAGGCGATCAGGCAATTCCCACGAAAACGATGTGATATAATGGTTTTGTATACACTTAGGCAATAATGAGCCATTTAGGCAATCTATTATACACGTGCTCAAACAAAATAACAACAAATGACGATGTTGGAACATAATAATTAACAACGTACAAAATTTACTACTACCAACTACTCGTAATACCAAATAGTCTTCTAAATCGCCTGGACCAGTGTCAAACTCGAAAAGTGAGGTTAAAGGTAGGCTCGATAATGCGATTAATATGTAAACGCAGTGACATATATGACTCGATAAAAGTTTAATGTAAATATGCTGCTTACTGTATAAAAATATGAATTTATGTCCAGTGGATAATAGACTATATTTTTAACAATTTATTGAAAGCTGGTTGATCTTATGCTTTTACTTTAAGTAGTTTCAATTTTTTATGACTTAGAAAACGCAAGCGATTTAAAAATTCTTACAGATTTAATTTATGGAAATAAGTTCGTCGATATTTTCTACTTTGTTTTGTATAATAAATTAGGTGCGTAATCGAATTGAAGTTATGTAATTTTTCGACTATAACTGTAAATTCACCTGATAATACCCAAAAAATAATGATAACAGTGGCATTTAGTCGAAAATGAGATAACCTTTATAATTTGATAGTAGAAAAAAGTTAACAAATTTCTAGCAATGAAGTAACACCGAAAGAGTAGATCTGTAGAAATAAATTCAACACTTGTTAATGTAGTTCTGATGTTTTAGCCTAATTCAAATTTTAAAATTGAAAATGCAATAGGAAGCGAAACCCGAAAATTTTTAAAGTAAAACTGAAATAGGTACAGTATTATAACTGTTTCTAAATATAATATAAAAAATTGGCAGTGAAAACTGTAACTTTTAAACAAAACAGTCGCAATAAAACGTCAAGGAGTTAGCAAAAACTATAAATTTTTCACATAACAAACGTGTGGGTCACGGTGCTGTGCTATCAAATATAACTTTAATGTAGTTCAGCAATGCTAGATTTTAGCATCAGTACTAGTTTGCATATTGTTTGACGTGCGCAACTTTTAAGCAAAATGTGGCATTGCGTTTTTAGCTATTATTGCGTATGCTGTTCTACAGTCTGACGTCAAAGCCTACACTTTTTCTGTTTTCCGCTATTAATCATCCATGCTGGTTATTCCAATAATTTTTTAATAACCTCGTCCAGTTCAGCCCCACTATTCTTGTATTGTTTCATTTAAACTTTCGTCATTTGTTTTAGATTAAAAATCAAACTATTACTCATTTTACGTTTTACCAATGCACATTCATTATTTAAATTTCAGTAATTCCGCATTGTTGTGCACCATTTGCAATTTTCATTAGCGGGAATGAACTTTGCAAGATGCGTTTGCTTTGTAATTAAATGTAAAAATTATGCCAGGTTATGCACAATGTAGTGTGTAAATTAGATTTTGTGCGTACATGCTGCTGGTGATGCTCGATAGTTACATTTAAAACTTAAATAGTTAAGCTGTGATGACGTCAACATTACTTATTTTTCCTCAGTTTTCAATATCCAGCCATTTTTTCGATCTAAAGGTTTATATTTCATTTCTTTATAGTTCCTACGTCCTGCCTCTTTTATTACCTTTCCTTCCATTCTTCCTTCAGTTACTGTTTTGACAAAGTTCGTCCTTTCTTAGTGCGTGCCCTATGATTTGTTTCCTTCGTTTGATTAACTATTTCCACATCTTTCCTTCTGTCAGTCGATTTAAAACTTTGTCGTTATTTTTTTTCATCCAGCAAATTTTTAGAACGCTTCTGTAGCATCACATGACTAGAGAGTCTAATCTCTTTCTATGTTGTTATATTGTTGCCGTTTTTCTTGACCTATCTAGCTCTTTACATGTTCGACGTTTCGACCATCTTTTGTGTCATCTTCAACCAAAATACCGTATTTACAGTTCGACCAATAAATGCAGTTTCAAAACAGCTGCAATACTTTTCTTACAGTGATATAATTATATTAAGGATGTCGAAGAAAGGACAAAGCAACGTACTTAAATGGCTTGGTATTGACAATTTAGTCATGCCTTGTTATAGGCAAATCTCGTGGTTTAATAAAAAAAGTTGCGATCGCTAAATTTGAATATAAATTTGTGAATTATTATGCACTATCGTTTGTACTTTACACCTTGACACTCTACGATATGCTTTTTCCCAAAGAGGTGCCACATGTTAACAAGTGGAGACTTAAATTAACCGAAATCCAATTCACAGAGCATTGCAATTGTCTTTATGGTGCCTTTTATGCTAAGTGCAGTAACTGGTAAAAGGCATTTTTTTATTTTCACTTATAAAGACGAACTTTGTTTCAAACTAGCTGGCCCGGCAAACGTTGTTCTGCCCAAAAATAATTTGTCTCTGAAACCCCGTTTAACCACTATAGAGTTTTAATTTTATATCATGTCCATCGTCTTGGACTTAAAAATATAGGTATGCCATTTTCTAGCTGTAACCCGCTACATCGTACGCACGAGGTTCGTTATTTGTGTATTAAATAATGACTAATTATTTTCTGTCATCCCATCTTATCCCATCCCATCCCCGTCCCCGTCCCGTAACGTCCCGTCCCGTCCCGTCCCGTCTAGTCCCCTACCATCCCATCCCATCCCTTCCCGTCCCGTCCCATCCCGCCCAGTCCCTTCCCCTCCCGGAAAAACGTTGTGTCTAAAAATAATTTGTCTCCGTTTAACCACTATAAAGTTTTAATTTTATGTCATGTCCATCGTCTTGGACTCAAAATAAATTTAATGCCGTGTTCGCAATCAACGTCCCAAAAAACCTCAATAACAACACCCATATCGATTTTTAGGTTTATTTACCCTCTAAGGGGTAGCGAACCCGACAGACGTTGCCCTGCCCGAACATTGATTTGCCTGCTATTAGCGGGTTCAGCAAACGTTTTTCCGATATTCGAATTTTCGATTTCTTTTGTTTTAAAAACATGCTAATACGACTATATTCATTATCTGTAGCGCGCTGGTCATTATTGCGATTCGCACGTAAAGTAGACACCCGCTCATCTGACTGTCTTCGACGACCTATGTTGGTTCGTCGTGCCTTTGGCATTGTAACAGACACTATAAAACGACACGGAATTGTTTTCACAATCACTTGTGCACAAACCAAATTTGAATGTCTGACTGACTGACTGACTGGCTGCGACGACTTATGTAAAGCATTTGGAATTACATAAATTGCTATTAGTGTCTTATCTCTTCCGCCTTCGGTTACCTGATGCGGATTATGACATTATGGGGAAAACCCTTCAAACCATTAATCACAGGTGTGACTGTAAATAGAAATAACACACTTTCGATATTTTCCAATTTTCCGGCTTTCCTTTGGATTTTCTTAAGAACCTTCTACAAAGTATTAGAAAACTTAGAAACAAAGATGAATGAAATCGGTAAAATTGTTCTCAAGCTATGGCGTGACCAAGGGAAATAGGGATTCGTTTTTATATATATAGATAGCTCGATGTCGATATGCTATAACGTTCGAACGATTATGTAAGAACAAAACACGAAAAATCCGAGATATTCGAGACCACCAAGGTAGTTAAACAGGTTGCATACATAGCCCATTACTATGCTCACTTAAAATACTGAAAAAAGAAGAAAATCAACATCTCTCAAGTCTGTTATGCCAAGGACATTGTTGAAAATACTTTAAACTAAAATTTAGAAAACCTCAAGAAACATTTAAAAGAAATAAACATGAGAATTAACAAAAGTAAAACAAAGACAATGTTTATAAGCACAAAAGAAACCAGACTCACAATTAATCTAGAATGTGAGATTTAGAACAGGTAGAAAAATTCAAATATTTGGGCACAATAATTACTGAAAATGGAAAGATAGATAGATGAAAAGAGAGATTTTTTTAACGGCCTTAAGATTGTGAAAGACGAGGAAAGAAATATCAAAAATTAAAAAGCAAATATACAAAAACAAGTAACAAGCTTAGCAGCACATCAGTAAGGTTCCTAACTAAAATAGACGGCAAAACAATTATATACAAAATATATATGACAAGGCCACGGGGGGGGGGGGGGGGGGGGGAGACCGAGAAAAACATGGACAGAAGAGGTAAGAATTCAAATAGTTTGATGTTGATTGCAGTAGTAGCTTCTTCAGACTGCCAATTAATTATTTATAACATTAACAGCCAGTCTTATAAAGGCCACTAATCTGACGTTAACTTTAATTTACTGTTAAAATAAACAAAAACGCATCAAAACGTTAGTGCTTATGACATTTTATTCATTAGTAAACAAATTTTGATGCGCTTTTGTTTATTTTAGCAGCGAATTAAAGTTAACGTCAGATTAGTGGCCTTTATAAGACTGGCTGTAAAAGTACAATATAAATATTTGAGATTTGTTTAATAAGAGATTAGATATGGTTACTGTTAAGTTGTGAATATTTTATTAGAAAGGTTAGAGCATATGAGTTGATTTGCTTGGGATAGTTGTTTGGTAATATCAGAGCTTAGATCTTAATTTGTATTAACTGACAATCGGAATAAGTGAAAGCCAGACTCAAATGATTATTTTAAAAAGTCAATTATGAAATGTCAGAATAGAATATATTATATAGAAATGTATCCAGGAGTGTTAGCTTGTAACAAATTTGGTATATAAATGAGATATATTAAAAATAACAACATTTTTTCCAAAATGTAAAACGTGTTTGTAATAAAAGTAAATTTTAAATAATAAAAGATGTATATTATCTGGTTGGAGTAGTAAAGGATGTCTTTAAGTAAAACTAGTGAAACGAAGATAACAACGAATATCAAAAAACTAACTGTATAATGTAAAAGAGTAGAAATGGTACACAGAAGAATGAGAATAACTAAAAATAATTAAATAGACTTCTTAAGTTGCTGTCAGGTGAATACATCTACAATTAAGCCGGAATTGGATGCATACTGCATGTAAATAAACGTTTGGACTTGGACGAGCTTGTAATTAAATGGATTTCTGCGTCTGGTTTAAATTTTGACTTGGGTAGCATCAGTGTTCTTGTGGGACGTCTAAATTGTCCTGTAATAATTGGATTGGATAAAGAAGGCGAGCGGTTTGGATAGCTGGTGGCTAGTGATTGTTTGCAGTAGTGGTGTCTGAATTGGAACTATCCAGGAAGTGATCAGCATATGCAGCTGAGGTTGATTTGGATCAGGACTGTAGAGGAGTGACTACTTGGTGTTAAAGAGGAGAGCTGGTCTTCAGTGTGTAGGTCGTCTCAGCAGTTTGGTTGATGATTGGAGCTTTCACCGCAGCTGTAAGTCAAGTCGTTCCTGCTACACATTCAGTCGCAGAGTTGGGATCATTTATGGAACTACTACTGGAATCAATTAGAAACAGCTACAGTTATCGATGTTGAAATGAGCTTGTTTACTTAGCAGTTCCGACGGTGCAGTGTAGGCAGGTTGATTATACAAGAACTGGATCAAAACAGATATATGTAAATAAAACATTAATAAGTCCTTAATAGTGAATGAATCACATATTTGAAAGAACTACTTACTATAATAGATATTTGAAATAATAATATGTGTAACAGATATCATTTGGTTGACTTTTCACTTTCATGAAGTTTTCACTTTGACAGTTGTAGAAATGTCATAATGTATAAATAATTATTTTAGTGTGCCGATTAACTATCACACATAATGATTTGAATATGCAGGGAACTAACTTAAAAGTAGTCATTCTCATAGAGCTAGTAAAAGACAAATAAACTAAATAGAAAATTTATAAAAGAGCATACATCTAACATTAACTTAATAAAATAAAAAGTTATTTCAATACAAGAATAACATCATATAAGCTTAAATATTTTAAAAACTACCCGATTTAATTAGAGTAAGTAAACTAAACAGCACCTTAAGGAGGTGTATAGCCTTCCTTCGCCGGTGATACGCTGATTTAATAGTAGAACGTTAAGAAGCGTTTCGGTAGCTCAGAGTTAGTGGATCACGATGCTGTAGCTGTAGCTTAAATGCGATGAAAAAATTCTAATAAAACCTCTTAAAACAGCCCAAAGCACTGCTGAAAGTAGAGGTTGGTGGCTCCAAACTAGCAGGCACAATCTAGCCAACAACCTAAACAAAAGTAACTTCCCGTCGAGGGATTCTAATCTTAAAAACATGCAAATGTACCCCACAGATCATAAATAAGTTGAAGTACGAACGCTTTAATGTAAATAAATAACCAAACGCGAACAGAGAATTCGCAAAGACACTCTCACAAATGTTAATATAATTTGTTTTTCCAATCGAAAGTATATATTAAATGCAAAATACAACCACAGATACATAGTTCACATCCAAAGAATTATTATGTGCAAACATAAATAGGGTCTGACTGGATAATAGCGCTCGAAATTGATTCAGCAAAGTATAGAAAAACTAGTATTCTAAGAAGTTATATACTAAGATAATTGGCGGGCTTAGTTTTCGATGAGGACTCGCTTTTTTGCATAATTGTCAGGTAGCGTGCAAACATCTTTAAATTTTCCAAGTACAAGATAAAGCATAAATTTAGATTAATTCGTAAATCAAATAAAATTTGTTAAACAAGTGACGATCGTTTAATACTTATAACAGTTATAATCACGTGAAATTGGTAAACTGAAGAGTGACGACTATCTATAAATTAGCCTGCGTTTAAAATTACGTTTCCAATCGTAGTAGAAAACGCAAGGGGTAGTAACTGCGCCCCCGAGCACTCAAAATATGGAATATAAACTCTGACTTTCAATCGTCGACCATGTGCGTCGAAAGACAGTAGCAATCGCAATCTGCCAGAATGGATCCGTCCTATTAGGTGATGTGGTTTTTCTTAGCGCGAAATTTGTAGTCCATAACATTCGACTTGAGAAATGTTGAGGTGTTACTTTGCGATTTCGGGCGGCCAACAGGTGTTTACTTACAATTTATCAAACCTAATTTAACCAGACGGGTGCAGTAATTCACCAAACCAAATCTGCACCAGATTAGGGGTAGTTTTTCGGGATAAAACTGCTTCATTGCATGTAAAGTTAAAACATTTTAAAAAGCTTGGAAGTTGAAAATAGCTCTACACTGAAGTTTTATATAGAAAGTTAAAAAAAATTAATTGTATGGGCAACCTAATATACACAACGAAGTCTAAAGTTTCCGAATATGAGAAAAATATTTTAAGGCCGTTACAGTATAAAAATATAAAATAAGTGAGGGGGGGATAACTAATAAAATATTTAATATACCTACTTAATATTGCTGTATTTCCAACTGTGCATAATCAATCGATATTTTAAACTATGAAAATTTTATGCAGCTAATCTTTTTCATTTCAGAATTACAGATGTTGAAACTTTTACACTGTAACTATTTATACATAGCGTTGCGTTGTAACATTACCAACAATTTTATACTAAACAATAGTATAGGCTTTTCGATGTGATTTGACTAATTTAACTTTCCACAACTTTTTATTATTTATTTTTTTATAAAATAAAACATTGCTGGAGCCTGTGGTTTGAACGGCCAAGCTGTCATCATCTGTAGCTACGAAAACTTACACAGCAAAAAGGTAACGATATACTCGTGACCAAATCACAATGGAAGTGGGCGATGTCCGCGCATTTTACATCTAGCTATACTGTCTGACCCGGACGGTGTGACCGAGAGCCAATAAACTTGACCGACGTCAGTGTAACTTACATGATTTGTTGAAGTTACATTGACCGCCGGCCTAGTTTATTGGCCCTTGGTCACGCCCTCCTGGTCA